>JALGBA010000005.1:0-252500 GCA_023970755.1 Azemiops feae
TAAGAAATTAGGTTGCACATTGACCTAACATAAACCTGACCTTTTTATTTCTAGTGAACTTATGTCAGCATGGTTTCTGTGACTGTATTATGGTTTAATTAACCATGGTTTATCAGATAGGTCACAACTGGCTGGCTTCAGGCAATTATGATAAAATGGTCAACATAGTTTACAGCTACAAGTAGTTGGGTTTGAGTAACATTTAGAGAAATGGGATACAACTACAGTTTGCATCAACAAGGCTCATGCCATGGAGATAAAAAGTACATGAAGCAAGATGATTTGGCTCATAGTGGCCTTCCACATTGTCTCAAAGACTCATTCACCAGTTCCTTTAGCCAAAAGGTCTTCTTTGTATGCACTACATATGCCTTTTCTAGCACTTTGAATGGCATTAGTGAGGTTTCTGCCCATGCTTGATGGTCTTCCTGGTTATTGAAATAGTTGGAGGAGACTTCAGAAACAAAGCAAAGTAATGAGACTACTTCAGTTTTGAAACTTAGAAGGATATGTTGCAGCTTTGAGGGAGGAACAGAAGTTCTCACAAATCTTCTTCAGAGCAAAGGGCCTCTTCAAAATTTTATACTGGCTTAAGAAGGCACTAAGACAAGCCCCAACAAGCCACATCATGCCTTAGTGCAATGCATAATAATAATAATAATAATAATAATAATAATAATAATAATAATAATAATAATAATAATAATAATAATAATAATAATAATAACAACAACAACAACAACAACAACAACAACAACAACAATAACAGCAGCAGCAGCAGCAACAACAACAACAACAACAACAACAACAACAACAACAACAACAACAACAACAATAATAATAATAATAATAATAATAATAATAATAATAATAATAATAATAATAATAATAATAATAATAATAATAATAATAATAATAATAATAATAATAATAATAATAATAATAATAAAGTTGGAAGGTACCTTGGAGGTCATCTGGTCAAACCCCCTGCTCAGGCAGGAAACCCTACACCATTTCGGACAAATGGCTGTCCAGTCTCTTCTTAAAAACTTCCAGTGTTGGAACATTCACTGCCTCTGGAGGCAGGTTGTTCCACTGGTTAATTGTTCTAACTGTCAGGAAGTTTCTCCTTAGTTCTAGGTTGCTTCTCTCCTTGATTAGTTTCCATCCGTTGCTTCTTGTTCACTTAACCAAGAAACTAAATTCTTGGCACCCAGATTCTGGGAAACAATTGAAAAGGAATGTTATCAGCTGGCATAAAATTGCATAAAAGCAGGTGACACTTAGAGAAAGCAACCTTGGGTAAATGAAAGTTAAAGGGCAGGAATGGCTGGGGGGGGGGAGCATGGTGTAATGTTGGATGTAAAACATGGAATGAATGAGTCAAGCAAACTGTTCCAATGCTTGAAGTGGAAGAATCAGTGAGTTGAGGCAACGATAGATTATAGATTAGTTCAGAAAGGATTTACTAGTGATTGAGATGGGAGTTGAGGACTATTGATAAAGAGGGGAATAGAGAAAAAAATGTTAAGAAATTTAATCAGCCCTGAAGAAAATGACTATTATTTCTTGAGTGTGCAACTCATGGAGGAATTTTACAACTTGTGACATCTACTGGTTTTGTGGAATTATAATATGAAAAACAAAATCCAAGAAGTAGCTATGGTAACTGGGCTCCAGATTTCATATAATATGATTTCATAGTTTAAACATGTGATCAAAATGTTTGCTTTTATGCTCAAGTAATTAAAAAAATCACCTATCCATCATCAAAAAGAGAAGATCATAAATTGACTTCAATTTCAATAACTCAGAAACAGCTGAGAATTCTTGTTTAGCATCCTTTTATGTCATGTATTTATTCTCATGGATGTATTGCCTAGAGCAGGGGTCCCCAACCCCTGGTCCATGGACCGGCATCAGGCTGTGACATACCAGAAACTGGGCCATGCAAACAAGTGAAGCTCCATCTGAGGGATGCAGACAGCACACAAAACCATGCAGCCTCGGGTCTGTGGAAAAACCTCTCTCCATGGAACTGATCCCTGGAGCCCAAAAAGTTGGGGGCTGCTGGCCTAGACAAAACTTTCTGTTTCAAACAATACTTAATTTGACCACCAATGAACCATTTAAGCAATGGCAGAAAGATATACTAGGTTCGTATTACAAAGGAAAAAGGCAAAGGTTAAATACAAACTCCAGGATTCAAAAGATTGAGAAGGATTAGGAGCAGTGGTGGGATTCAAATATATGAACAACCAGTTCTCTGTGTGGATGCCGTTTGGGCCTGGGCAACAAAAAATTAGCTACCGGTTCTGCTGAACTAGTGCGAACTGGCTGAATCCCACCACTGATTAGGAGTGCTTGATTTGAAGTTGCATTTTGTATCCTGATGATGGTTTGGATGAAACAGTTGAAAAATAAAAGAATCTTGAAATTTAGAAGACATTTATTCTTTATGTCCAAAAATTCCAGTGTTCCTATGTAGTCTCTTGACTCTCTCTCTCTCTCTCTCACCTAAGTCTAGCTATTTATCATTATTAGAGGTATAATGTCTGCTGCGTTCCATTCCAATTTCAGAGTGAACAGGAATAAGCCTTAGATTAACTTTGTCAACACACATTGCACAGAAAATGTTTTCCCTGTGTAGAAGCCTCAATAATTATTACAATTGATTCTTTATCCAATTTCTTATTAAGAAATTGAACAGACAAAAACACTTGTATAGTTGCCAGCGGAACTTATTTTTATGCTTGAAATGGTTTTCACCAGCTACCAGCGAAGGTGTTAAGGTTACATTAGTTATTGTACTGCCATCATCCACCATCTTTTCTTTCTAGATTATGGTTGCACTTATTTCTTCATTGAAGCATAGAGAATCACAGACAATATGAGATGCTATGTATTCCAAATATGCATCAATCTTAGGGGGAAAAAAATAAATCAGACTTGATGGATGGTGGTAGCAAACCCACATTAATCACAATATTACCAGGGTAAATTAAGATTATTCATCGTATTTTTTTTAAAAAAACTTATGAAATGGAAGAATAATAAAAATGGTCATGTGGCCTGGGAATCAGAGTCTATGCAATACTTGTTCTTTATTTTGTTAGTGGTTTTGTTTTTACATGTGCTGTAGATTATACGTGTGTTCTTGCTTCTCTCTCTCTTTCTCTCTAATAATTGCTGGTATGCTGAATTTCCCCCAACACACACACATCTCTCTCTCTCTCTGTCTCTCTGTCTCTCTCTGTCTCTCTCTGTCTCTCTGTCTCTCTCTGTCTCTCTGTCTCTCTCTCTCTGTCTCTCTCTGTCTCTCTGTCTCTCTCTCTCTGTCTCTCTCTCTGTCTCTCTCTCTCTCTCTGTATATATCTCTGGGAGAAATATAAACCAGCTGTTTATTGTTAAAAAAGTTTAAAACAATAAAAACAACTATTTACAATGTTAAAACAACTTAGCTTTTGCTGGTCCACTGCCAGCGTCTTCAGAGTGAAGTTTTGGGGGTGGAGATTTCCTTTATAGACCTTGCTAGCCTAATTGCTTACTCATTGACCGTGTGATAGGGCCATCCATCCTGGCTGACCGTAATTGCCTTAATTGTCCTGCCTCCTCTTTTTTGCACTCCAGTTCTGCAACCTTTCTCCCTCCCATCCTTGTCAATCTCCTCCTTCCTGGCTCTGTTGCCATTGGTATGCTTTCTAGCCGCTCCCCCGTGCTCGTTCTGGGCCGCACGTCCAGATCCGGTGTCCTAGATGCCTTTCCATTGCTGCTCCCCTCCTTTAATTGTAGGTTGAGAGATCACTCCAAAATGGGAGGGGAAGGAGATAAGGAGCAAAGGCAGCTGGACAGCCACCCCCCGAGTGCACGTACGCACGCTAGAAAAGTGAAGGAGGATCGGAAGGCAACCATCATGGCCACTGATAGATTGCCAGGTGCAGATCAACTCAGCACATTGTGGACTAGTACAACCAATGGGCCGATGACGCGCTCGAGAAGCCAGGCGCAGAGGCAGGAGGCTATATAGGCCAGCTCCCAGATTGCCTCCTATTCCAACTCTGACGACATCGGCAGTTTGGCCGACGAAAGCCAAGTGCTCTTTTATTTACAGGCTTGTTTATATTAAACAGTCTTGTTTATTTTTATCCTGGTGTTCGCTTTTTCTTTTATTAATATATATATATATATATGTTTCAAAACTGAAGTAGTCTCATTACTTTGCTTTGTTTCTGAAGTCTCCTCCAACTATTCCAATAACCAGGAAGACCATCAAGCATGGACAGAAACCTCACTAATGCCATTCAAAGTGCTAGAAAAGGCATATATAGTGCATACAAAGAAGTCTCCTAACACTATTTCTGAAAGATTTTCACTTTTAATCTTGGCTGAACTCCATTATTCAAATTTTGTAGAATCAACATTCTGTATGCATATCATATTTTTTTTTTTAAAAATGTGAGGATTATGAATAGTAAGTGGCAGAGTTGACATTAGAGATTGTAGTAAGAACTATAGGGAAGGAAGAACAGGGTTGCCCTGTCTGAATTTCAAGCAGCTGCTCTATCCCAAGGAGATGGAATGGGGATCAATGTTTGGAAGACACTGAGATAAAATAATATAAAATTAGCATTTAATTAATAGAGTTTGATGTAATCATTTAAACTGATTTTCAGATGCACAGAACTGAAATTGCAACATCAGCTATGAACAGTTATGATCCCAAGATATGCTAAAGAAAAAGATATATTTCTTTATACCTCTAGTGATCTAATGCAAGATACATTGAGACTATAAGTACCAAAATTCCCAGCCAACATATGGGGGAACTGTAATCTAAATGACAACGGGTTGCAAAATGTTGGATCAATAAAATCTTGGATATTTGGAAATCCGAGGGAAAGGAATTTGGAGGAAGCAATCTCTCACCTACATTTGTTCTGACTCAGAATATTATATGATTAGCTACTTTTCACAGAATGAGGCATGAAATTGGTTCTTCATGGAACCGTGGATTTCAAGAGACCTGAAAATTACCTAGATCAGCTTCTTGCATTTACTGTGTGTTCATATACCTAATAGAGAATTGTTGATGAAAGACTAATGCTCATGATTATCATCTAACTTATAATGGATTTCAGAGATAAGTTATCATCACAGAGACAAAACAAAGAAGACCACCTAAATTCTCCAAAGCCATGGTAGACTTTATAGAGCAAAGAGTTCCTTCCTTCCTTCCTTCCTTCCTTCCTTCCTTCCTTCCTTCCTTCCTTCCTTCCTTCCTTCCTTCCTTCCTTCCTTCCTCCCTCCCTCCCTCCCTCCCTTCCTTCATTTATTTATTTATTTTCTTTCTGCAGTGGAAAAGAATATTTTCTAAGGAGTCCATGTGACAGCTGTTTGTTCTATAAATGTGAATGAATAGTCCATAAAGACTCCAACATCTAATTGGTAAAATTATATACTGTAAACATATCAAACCCACCAAATTAATAACTATTATATTTATTTAATTTATTAATGCAAACAGTCCATGTGTAACACTTCAACTAAAGTTATAGCTTACAGCTGATGGATATACATACACTTCCATGCATAACTTTATTGGATTTCAGAAAAGTAAAAAAGAAAAGAAAAGAAGAACAAAGATTTAAAGGGAGAAGGTATGAAAAAACGTCAGAATTTCTTTGATACAGATAAAAGCAGGAAATATAACAATCCCTTGAACTAGAATAAACCATAGCACACATTACTTTTAGATTAATAAACAGTTCTTCTTATTAAATTCCAAGGTTAAAATTTCATTTCTTGAAAGCAAAAAGCCCAAAATGGTTTCCATGTAAATGTGAAAATAGACAAAGTCATTTCTTTAATTAAAGCAATTGATTTTGCTATCTCCACAACTCCATAGCTGATGGATATTTTTAAGACTACCTGGGGGTTGGTGAATTAACATTGGTATGAGATTCTAAATTAATTTTAAGATGGTCGACATACATAGTAGAAATAAAAAATTTCTGTATATATACTATGTTTAAATATATCATTGTCTGGAGGACTGCATTTTCTTTTACAATTGTCTTTTAAACAGCTGTTTTATCACAATGTGGACTTGTAGTGTATCAACTTTGAATATTTAATATTTAAATTTTAAAAAGGTTATATTTAGCTTCTTTGCATTTGTACCCTTTAAGTCAGATATGCAATGTAGGGTCTGTGGAAAATGAGTTTAAAGTAACAAGGGTAGATTACATCCAAGAGCACTGAATGAATGTGCTATACTATGACCCAAATTTTATATATTATCTTTGAGAAATTCAGGAAAAGGGTGAAATACTATATGACTATATGACTAGAGGAGGAAAATGTAATTTGGAGGGGGGAGGAATGGAGGGAGGGCGGGAGGGAGAAAGAGAGACCAAGCCATGGAATTACAGACCAGTGAGTTTGATATTGCTATCTGGGAAAATTCTAGAGCAGTTCATAAATTGTAATTTATGAACATCCTCAAAACAATGTGGTGTTTTCTAGAAATCAACAAATCAGTTTATTACAAATATGTTTTTATCATTCTAACTTTATCTAATTTTCTATATTAACTTTCTTAATAGATTTTTTAAATCTATTATAACATATCTTGAAATCAAAAAAATTGACAAGTACCATGTGGCATTCTAATTATCAAGCTTGTTAAATATGAGCTGGATGACTTGGTGATTAAGTAGCTATGTTATTGGTATGAAAATTGCAATTAAAATACACTCATCAATGATTCTTCATCAAACTGGTGAGAGGCACAAGGATGAATCCCAGTTGCAGTTTCCAATAATTAATGACTTCTTAGATGAGAAACTTGAGGGAATTACTATCAAAGTTGCAGGTGACACTAAAATTCAATCTAGTTAGTAATCTGATGACCAGAAATGGACAGAGTATTCCAAGTGTGGTTTCACTAGAGCAGCATAAAGCAGTACTATCACTTCTTGTCATTTTGATGCTATCCTTCTGTTCTTGTAGCATAGGATCATATTGGCTGTTTTGGTGGCTGCAGCACACTGCTGGCTCATACTTAAGTGCTAGTCCACTAGGATACAGCGTATTGAGAAAGTATTCAGACCCCCTTCACTTTTCTAAACTTCTGTTTTCACTTTGTCATTACGGGGTACTGAGTGTAGACTAATGAAGAAAAAAAATGAATTTCAACAACTGTAGAATCAGGCTGCAGCACAACAAAACTGGCAAAAGCGAAGGAGGTCTGAATACTTTCTGAATGCACTGTATTTAGATCCTTGTTATGGTTACTACTATTGAGCCAGGTACTGCCTATTCTATACACGTGCATTTGATTTTTTTCCTGTCTAGTTGTAGGATCTTACTTTTCTCACCACTGAACTGCATCTTGTTAACTAAGGCCCAATGCTCAAGTATGTCAAGATCCTTCTGAATCTTGTATCTGTCCTCCAAAGAGTTAACAATTCAATGTCATCTGCAGATTTGATGAGTTCTTCTTCTAAAATACTGAATCCAATTCTAGTTGCAAGTTAAACAATACAAAAAAGATGCTGAGACCCTAGAAGGAGAACAGAGAAGAGCAACTAAGCTGAAGAGGAGTCTGCGGAATAAATTGTATGAGGAATGGTTAAGGTAAGTCTAGCCTAATAAAGAGAAGAATTAGGGCTGACATGGTAGATGTCTTATGGTAGATAAGGGGCTGCCACAGAGATCTGGTGGTTGACTTAGTGTCCAAAGTTCTTGAGGATAGGACAAGAAGCAATGGATGTAAGCTTGTTAAAGAGAGAACCAAACTAAGGAGAAATTTCCTGGCAGAGAACAATTAACAATGGAACAGTTGTCTCCTGAAATTGTGGGTGCTCCATTGCTGGAGGTTTTCAAGAAAAGATTGGACAACCATTTGTCTAGGATGATATAAGGTCTTCTGCCATAGGTAGGGGGATGGACTAGAAGACTTTCAAGGTCCCTTCCAACTCTATGAAATGTTTATGAGATAAGAAAATAATATCCAAAATAAAAATTCAAACTGTTCTTGGCAGAATAGAGCAATAGTATAATAATATACTATTTTATAATAATAATAATAATATTTTGCCTATCCAGGCTGGATCAGGATTAAAGAATAATGTAACCCCTTCTATGCTGTCACATTCTTCCGGAGAGTCCCAGCCAAAAGTTAACAAATCCTGGATTAGAGAAAGTGACTAAGAATACAGTTTAACAGAGGCAAAGGCTTATTTCTTCATTTAAGAAATAATAATCGGATACATGGAAGTACAATAGAGAATATCTTATTTGATAATTACACCTGTGGAAAAAACTGTGACATAAGAATTGATTACAACTACATGGGTTGTAATTAAAACTGAATATGGGTCAACAGTGTGATATGCACTCAAAAGCGACAAAGTTTTATGCTTCAGTAACGGGAAAAAAGTGTCCAAACAGAATATAACTCTACCATTTTACTCTGCACTATTCAGACTCCATCTCAAATTCTATGGCCTGCTATGGATATCATACTTTAAGCATTAAGATAGACTGGAAGAAGGAAAGGCAATGACTGGAGACTAGGAACTAAATCCAGTGAAGATAGACTGAAGAAAATGAGGATGTTTAATCTTGGATGGGTTGGTCAGGAGATATACCTGAAAAGATATTGCACAGAAAATATCCTGTCTCTCTATCATTCTAGAGTGCTGGTCATGGAAGACAGATTCCTGCTGAATGTTAGGGGAAAAACTCCTGACAATCAAAACAGTTTGCCAGTGAAATCAATTACTAAG
This sequence comes from Azemiops feae, assembly GCA_023970755.1. NCBI lineage: Eukaryota > Metazoa > Chordata > Lepidosauria > Squamata > Viperidae > Azemiops > Azemiops feae. The sequence continues at coordinate 8,793 of JALGBA010000005.1, forward strand.
GAAAAGGGAAAGTTCCACTTCACTGGATGCATGCAAGCAGAGGCTGGAGAAACATCTGTCATGGATTTTTCATCTACTTCGTACATTGAACGGAGGATTGGACCCAGTGACCTAAATAACCTCTTTCAGTTCTGTGATTCTACAGTCTGCAGGGTCACAGATTCTCCAGTTTTATGGTAGACCAAGTGCTGATGTGTCAAACTGAAATGTTATTGAATTTTCACATTTTCCCTGAAAGTATAAAGTATATATAAAGACATTATGCAGCTTCAGGATTTTCGTTTCTGTATCTCCCACCAAGACTAATTGTACTGTGCACAGATATTCTTGCCTTCATTATTCAATTCCTCCATAAAATGTTCCACTTCTCCTTCTGAATTTATCTAAAAGCCATTGCTAACACTCATTTTTGTGTTGGGGGTGGGGAGATGTCCTACTTTTAGTTTTGGCTCCTGTTGTGGATAATGCTGTTCTATATATATTTTATGAAGCTGGCTGCATATCAAATTGTCAGTCTGCAGCAGCATATCAAAAAAAGCAGACGATGATGTTGTCTCTCAAGCCTACTTTTAACTTTAAGCTAGGCATCGCAAAGTGCTCGGTTCATAAGACATTATTTTTAGATAGGTTTATGGTGATTCTGGTTTATCTCTTCCAACAGGTTCAGTGTTTTACATCTGCATTATAGCAGGAATGATTTCAAGGAATGTTTTCTACTTACAAAACTCATAGTTTTAACCAATATTTAATTTTCTTTGGATCCAGGCTATTTTCTTTGGATTATAGCAGTTTTATTTCTCTAATTATTAATTTGTGGGCAACAAATGCAAGAGAGCTTGCCAATTATGCTTTAATAATAATAATAATAAAGTTGGAAGGGACCTTGGAGGTCATCTAGTCCAGCCCCCTGCTCAGGCAGGAAACCCTATACTATTTCAGACAAATGGTTTCTTGAGAATAGAATATAAAGTTATTCCATTAGCTTTTATAGTTGAAGATGGATTTGAATCTGGGATTCCCCAGTCCTAGTCCAAGAACTTAACACAAGTATTACGCAGGGAAGCATATATGCCCTTAATAAAATAATAATGGCTTCCGGTCTTGGAACGCGGCACGCGCAGTCGCATGGAGAGAGCCGTCTCTCCCACCGGCTGCTTTCCCTTCGCCGGTAGACCCTTAACCGGGTCGAAAGTCGCCCCGTAGAGGCGACCACCGCTTGAGGAGGCTCCTGCTTGACTGGGGAAGAGCGGCAGCTCTCCTCAGTTCAAGCTTTTCTCCTTAGGGCCGTCGGAGGAAAAGATCGCCCAGTAAAATGGACGATCACTTCGTCGCACCAGCTGAAAGCCAGAAGAACAACTAAGCGTAAAGAACCCCCGTGGAGAACCCGGGTGAGACCTTTCCTACCCCTTCTTTCCCTAATTACTCTCCTGTCAAAAGCTTTTGTGTTTAAATTACTTCCCTGCTGTGAGGGAGCAGCGTTTGGGCATTCGGGAAAAACAGCTTTGGAAGAAAAAAAAAAAAAAAAAAACCAGTTAATTTGTATGGACTATTTAAATTTTGGAATACTGAGGGGACCTGAAAACATTTTATTCTTGATTATCATTGCTATAATTACGTATCTATTACTCTGAGAGGCATTTCTTTCTTCATTTCTTTCAACACGAAAAATAAAAAATCTATTAATTTGGAAACAAAGAAAAAAGATTTGATGGTCTGCTGAGGACATCTGGTGTCGAAAAGTGGTACTGCAACTGTATATTTTTTTTCTTATTATGGCTGGGAATGGCTATATAAGCATAAGGATAAGATAACTGACACAGCTGGTATTGAAAATTGGAGCTGAACATTTGTTTGATTTCTACGAAATTGAGCCTTCTCTAAAAGATTAAAAAATCTTTCTATTACTGATATGGAACCCAACACACAGCTGGACTATGAGCTCATATTGGAAAAGATTCTGGAAGCCACAGAGGATATGAACTCTTACTTTCAAACTTGGACAGATCAAATTATAAACTGAAAGACAGCACAGAAGAAGCAACAATATGAACAACCTAAAGAGGAACCATGTCAACAACTCAACTATGAAACTACACTGAGAGAAACTGTGGAAACCAAAGAACAAACTAACTTTATACAACTCCAAACGCAATCTATGGAGAAGCCTGAGGATCAAAGAATAATTTTAACGGAGATGTCTGAAGCATTAACATCAACAGAGACTGATACTCAGATACAAGTTATTGAAAAGCGTGAAAAGGTGGATAAACAACTGGCAAATATAACATGGAATAAAACGGCTTTTACCATCCAAAGACTACTAAAAGAAAGGAAAGAGAACTTTGACCAATTTGAAGCGTTAAAGAATATGGACCCTTTAACATTGTGGTTTGATGATACAGGAATTTTATTATGGAAACCATTATGGCATAGAAAGAAACCTAGAATTAGATTTAAAAATGTATTTTAAAGCTTTACTTAATGGGTTTAAAAAGGCTTTGATTCTTTGACTGAGTTAATAACTAATGGAACATGTGAAATTTCTAAGAGGATACCCTTTGTAACAATACTTTGTTTTAGACATGAGAATTACTGGAGAAGTAAACTTTATTTACTGGTTTAAAAAGATTTTTATAGATATAGATGAACTGATAGAATATATACTTAAATTAGATAGAAATTTATTTGTTTATTTGTTGGTTTGATATTTTTACTTTAAGATAATTAGTTTGAAATAGAAGGAGAACAAGAGGGATGGGTGACAAGAGAAGAAATGGTATTAATGAAGAAAATATAAGAATATTATTGCAGAAATAATATACCAGATATAATTACTATCTAAAAAAAAAAAAGGATACCCAAAGTGTTAATAATATGTCTATTTAAGGCCAATTGGAATATGGTAATTGTAAGTTAGTAAAGCTTAAAACAGGACTTGGATTTTTAGAATTGAAATGTGAGTGATATTTGATAGGATTCTTTGAAGCTTATATAGAAATGTATTAATTTGAATATGCAAGACTAAATGAGGGAATTAGGGAATTTTAAATGATTTGATTTGGGCTATATATTTGTGATTGTTTTTTTTCTTTTTTTGGATGTTCAATATACCCACCTCCACGGTGGTTCCTAAGCACTTTGATGTAACCCCTTTACCCTTATAAAATCTAATAAAATATATATTAAAAAAAACAAAAAAAAATAAAAAAAAAAAACCTTGGAGGTCATCTAGTCCAGCCCCCTGCTCAGGCAGGAAACCCTATACTATTTCAGACAAATGGTTTCTTGAGAATAGAATATAAAGTTATTCCATTAGCTTTTATAGTTGAAGATGGATTTGAATCTGGGATTCCCCAGTCCTAGTCCAAGAACTTAACACAAGTATTACGCAGGGAAGCATATATGCCCTTAATAAAATAATAATGGGAATGTATAACATAGATGTAATTATTTGGGTCTGATTGGTTCAGTCACCTTATGCTCTTTCTCTGACACTGTCCTGATTCAGACCCCAATTATGTACAAAGGCATAAATGGATCATGATTATCTTTTGGAAAGGACAAAAGATTAGAATAACACATATTTTTCTCATTTTCTTTCTTCTGAAACAATAGAAAGTCTTTCTCAAAACTGAATGGATAAAAGTGGATATTCCGGGTAGTCAATGATACTGTTGCCATTTGTAATCAATTTAAGGAAGGTACTTCACCTCACAGTGCTCCTGCTTCATTTCAGCAGATCGCTTCCTTCATACCTTATAATGCTAAAGTGGTTTATAATTAAGCACAGTTTTTATCCATTTTGGTAGTTCTTTTTCAAAGTCATTAGATATTCAAAAGGTTCACACTGCAATGACACCAGTGGCTCCCATCCTTATGGACAGCAAAGTTTATGAGCATTTTGTCCTGCCTTTTTACTGTTATTAATCTTCTCAGGCTGACTAGATGAATATAGTTTAATTTGCTAACATGCTAGTTGCAGTGTGCTAATTTGTTATGCATGCATCATTCTGTGCAATTTCTATTACTTCTGTCAGACTTTATCATGTCAGACTCTCCTCAATGGTAGTCAAAAGAATCTATTTTCTCCAAGATAATTTCAGCAATGTAGTCAGAAGTTCTTCACATCTCATCATCTCATATCAGATGAAATCACTATTAGGGATGAAGCAGAACATTTTATGCATGCCAACATTTTATACATGTCCTACCCATGTACATATTGTACTCCTTTCTTATTAATGCCTCACTGATACATACTAGTTACTTTGAAATTTCAAAAGCCTTGTTTTATTTATGAGAGAGAATGTGTGCGAATGGAGTTTGTGAATTCAGTCTCAGGAATAGAAACTTCTTAGTTGAAGTTTCTAGGAATAGAAACTAATCTGGAGCTGATTTTTGAATTTGAGTTGTCTTGTTCTGGCTAATGATTAGAACAAAATGTTTAGATGTTGCTGTTAAGAATGAACTATAATTAAATGCTCACTTGAGAATGAGGTACAAGAATTCAGCAGCCTGCAAATAAGAGGCTTTGAACCATTTCTTCCCATCTAATCATTATCACTGCATTATTTTCTGCTCTTTTCAGGTAAAATTGTCTCAGAGAATGAACAGATCTTAAAGGCAGCCTGGGTGGGTGAAAAAGACAGAAAACAACAGGCAGAGCCCAAGTAAAGAACTCAGAGAACAAGAGTCCTGAAAGGTCAGATTCAGACTAATTGTCCAGATAAATTTGGAACATTGACTTTTGGTATAATATTTTGAAATTAACTATAAAATATAAAAAGAAAACTTCTTATGGGAAATGGCTATCCTGGTTATTTTAAATCAAACTAGGCACTAGGGATGATTAAAGATTGTAAACATAAGGAAAAAAAAAATACAAGCCTGGTCTTGATGTCAATTAATACTGAGTCTTACAAAATAACATAAAACATTTTAACTTCAGAAATATAAAAGGAGATCTTTGAAGAATGGAGCCAGAAATTTGTAACTATGATACAACACTATCAGTAATAATGTCTGCTTCTATGTGTAGACTATGTCAAAAAGATGTTAATGAAGGATGGCAGATGTGGAACAAAGACAAGGCAAAGAAAGTACCAAAGCTACATATGACAGCCCAAGAAAAAGATTTGGAGAAAGATACTTTACTGCATATACGAAAGAAATCTGGTGAAATTTTAAAAATAAAAAGAGAATCAAAAGTGATAAAGCAAGAAAATGATCTGGAGAAGGTTCTTTTTGGTTCTACAAATAAGGCTTATTAGAGCCTTAAAAAAATCTGTGCTATGAGATAAAGGCGAATTAAAGAGAAATCTAACCCTACAAAAATATTTGACTGAATTTAAGATTAGGATTGAATCATACATTTAGCTATGTTCTGGTAACATTTATCGACTTTTTGCTGACACCAGGATTCAAAAGTTGGTGTTTTATAGATTTGCTTATAGATAAGGGATGGGATGAAGTAATTCCTGAAGACCTTATTGAGGGGAAGTTATTCAATTTTTGCTTTTAGGTTGGAATAAACTGTTTATTTTTTTTCTTTGTTACATTCTTTCTTTTCTTTTTCTTCTTCTATCTTTCACTTTTTTCCTGCACTCTTATTCTTTTTTTCTGTTTTCTTTCTGTAAGTGTAGTTTGTATAAGTTTTTACTATTGTAATTAAAATTCTTATAAAATTATATTTAAAACAAAGATTCCATGGGCTGAAGCATTCATACAAATTGGCCTTCCCACATGCCCTTTTCATTCTATGTAGTGCAAGTGATTTAAAAAAAATCAATTGGGTTTTTAAGTAACCACATTAAAATTTAAGCATGGATCAGCAACGGGAACCCTCAGCTTATGTGAAAAATATTTTGGTAATGGCCATACCTTCCTGGGAGAATCCTAATATAATTTCTCCTGCTTCTCATTCAAATGCATTATAGCCTTAAAGAGCTACTTAAAAATATTGTTGCCCATCTGGTATATATTATTTTCCAAGGGATCAGGTGCAACCTATCAAATGATTGAAACCAAATTATATGGATTCCCATTAGCTTCAGGCACAATGGAGACCAATCAGAATACTACTTAGCATTGGTGCAATGCAGGGACATAAAAAATATATGGTTCAGAGCTTATTCACCTCTCTGACAAATATTCTGTATTTTTTTTCCAAAGCTGTTGTTGATGTATACATTAGTTGTATTGTTTCCAGATATTGTAGGACATCAGAGTTATCGAAGTTAATTTATTTCATTAATATAAACCAACATTTTCCTTGTAGCCAGCTGAATTTAGGTAATATAGGTAAGCTGGTTATGAAATTTTCCTGACACATTGTCAAAATAATATTATAATGTGTGCTGTCCCATTCTTCCCTGGTTTCAAGTGAATTCAGTAGGTGTCAGTTCCTACTAGTGGAGCAATATACAGTAGCTCTCCTTAATGGCTTTAGAATTATTGTGCATATTTGGTGAATATGTGGCAGCTAAAAGATCATGCTCATATGATCCCTGTTGCTTACAAATTACCAATTCAAAAAGCAGAAAAATGTTATCTTTAGTAAATAAAGATAAAATACAGAAAAAAGCAGAAATAGACAAACCAGAGAAAACCAGAGACTGACAATCCACTTCTAATCCAAGTCAACCCTTTTGATCAAACAGTTGCTAATATACTGCACATATTGATAAAAAATATCCTTTTTGCATTAGATAAAAGTACCTAATTATTTAAAATGTGATGGACTCATTGGTGTGTGTGTGTGTGTGTGTGTGTGTGTGTGTAATCATTTAACCAACTGCTTTGTTTTGTATTTACAGCTTGAGTAACTTTTTTCCCCCTTTTCAAAATTTACCACAATAGTGTTCTTTCCCGCCCCCTTGTGTTAACCACTAGAGCTTTAACAATCTGCAGCCCATATATTGAATGGAATCACACTGAACAATTTTAATAGATTTTATATCATGAAATATATGTGACATAGGTCATTACTGTGTGCTGTGCAGGCTGCACTGAACAATTTACTCTCAAATGTGTAGATTGATATGGAAGGAGAAAGCTCTAGTGATTCCCACTGAGCCTTTAACAGTCTCATTTTTCTGTGAGATTTCCGAGACAGAAACCTGGTAAATGAAAATGGAAGTGACTAAGGCTGTGAATGAACTCATGCTGGGCACAGTTTGACCTTGATGCACTTTCTGTCGTTTTATACAATACTCATAGACTGATCCAAGAAAGAGTTAACATACTCCAAGATTTCTTCTCCCATTGATTAGAACAGAGTTTGAATCCAAGCAGTGAAGCTTAAATGGTTTGTGAATGGCACTACCAATATACTTGACATTTCTCTGAGGTAGGTTTGGTTTTGTGCATCACATCTCTTATTGGCAATTTACTATAGTTCTGCACCAATTCACTACCAGTGGGTTGAGCAGATTGCATGAAAGCTAAAACTGGATAGATTATATATATAAGAATGGCATTTCTTGAAGTGTATTCATATCAGTGGAAATGATCTGACGCCAAAACAAAGTTGCCAATGAGTAAGATAAACCAACTCATGAATGTACACCCAATCATGCATAAAATAAAAAAGGAATGTCAAATATTGCAGCTTTAGTAAATTAAGATAAACCAGAAAAGAACCAGAAATTAGGAGACTCACGATATTTTCCTTAATCAGGATTTTGTCTGTGTTTCAAAGAATTGAGAATTCGAGGAGGGGAGCATAATCTCTTTATCATTAGTCTTCTTTATGTAGACCAAAGCTTTGAACTACCTCTGTACATTATTATCGAACTAGATGACATTTTTTGGGGGAAAAAATGTTTTTTTACAGTGAAGTTAAGAGCAAATGCAAATACATGATTATCAGAGACACTGTTGAAAAGAATTATGACTAAATTTAGCTTACACCATTAATTATACCTCTCAATATATTTCTATTCTAGTAAATCATCCTTGCTTCGGTTATACTAATATGTCTATATATTAATTCATATACTGTGTTTTTTTTCTTCAAAATTTTCACTTTTCTCTATCTCAGAGTCTCATACATTGCATTCAGTAAGAATCTTCTTGGTCTTCCCTTTTCTCTTTATCAAATCAAACAACGAATCAATGAACACCTAGAGGCAAACAAAATCACTACTAAAAGCCAACATGGGTTTGTCAAAAACAGATCATTCCAGACAAACCTTATTGCATTCTTTGACCAAGTGACAAAATTAGTGGATCAGAGGAATGCTGTGGATATAATTTACTTGGACTTCAGTAAGGCATTTGATAAAGTAGATCACAACCTACTACTCGATAAGATAGAAAAATGTGGATTAGACAGCATCACCACCAGATGGATTCATAGCTGGCTGACCGGCCATACTCAGCGTGTGGTCCTCAATGGAACCACATCTACATGGAGGGAAGTGTGTAGTGGGGTGCCCCAGGGCTCTGTTCTGGCCCAGTGCTCTTCAACATCTTCATCAACGATTTGGACGAGGGGATACATGGGAACTCATCAAATTTGCAGATGACACCAAGCTGGCAGGAATAGCCAACACTCCAGAAGACAGGCTTAAGATACAGGAGGACCTGGACAGACTTGAACACTGGGCGCTATCTAACAAAATGAAATTCAATGGTGAAAAAAGTAAGGTTCTACGTTTAGGCAAGAAAAACCAAATGTACAGGTATAGTATAGGGGGTACCTTGCTCAATAGTAGTAACTGTGAGAAGGATCTTGGAGTCCTAGTAGACAATCACTTAAATATGAGCCAGCAGTGTGCTACAGCTGCCAAAAAAGCCAACACAGTGCTGGGCTGCATTAACAGAGGGATAGAATCAAGATCACGTGAAGTATTAATACCACTTTACAATGCCTTGGTAAGGCCACACTTGGAATACTGCATCCAGTTTTGGTCACCACGATGTAAAAAAGACGTTGAGACTCTAGAAACAGTACAGAGAAGAGCAACAAAGATCATTAGGGGACTGAGGGCTAAAACATATAAGGAACGGTTGCTGGAATTGGGTATGTCTAGTTTAACGAAGAGAAGGACAAGGGGGGACATGATAGCAGTGTTCCAATATCTCAGGGGCTGCCACAAAGAAGAGGGAGTCAAGCTATTTTCCAAAGCACCTGAAGGCAGGACAAGAAGCAACGGATGGAAACTAATCAAGAACAGAAGCAACCTAGAACTAAGGAGAAACTTCCTGACAGTTAGAACAATTAACCAGTGGAACAACCTGCCTCTAGAAGCGGTGAATGCTCCAAAACTGGAAATTTTTAAGAAGAGACTGGACAGCCATTTGTCCGAAATGGTATAGGGTTTCCTGCCTGAGCAGGGGGTTGGACTCGATGACCTCCAAGGTCCCTTCCAACTTTATTATTATTATCTATCTCCTCTATCTTTGTATATTAACAGTCAACCCTCATTCATTCTCTTTTGTGCTAATGTGCCATTAATGTAGAAAGTTACTGGCTGTCATTAGCACTCATTGGATAAAAAAGCCATATCCTTGAACTTCTACAAACCTTCAGATCTGAGAGGCAGCTTTACTTCTATATCTCCAATTCTCTTGTCACCTAAATCCAGACTTTAGTGGTTCATTTTTATTCCCTGATTAGTCCCAGCAGGACTAATTATGATTGGTGTTGGTATGTGCATAATATGTGTCACCTCTCAGGAGTGTGTCTACCTAGGTTTCAATTGTGGCATCAGTTGTGATCCCAAGGCAAATGTGGGAGGTGGCTATTGTTATTCAGGTGTCTGTTATACCTTTAGAAGGCTTTACAGTTTACTGCATATGAGACCCTGTTTGTGAAGTTAGATGGGATTGTTCCTATTGTGATGGCCTTGCAGCTATGTACCGTGTTTTCCCCAAAATAAGACTAGATCTAATATTAATTTTTGCTCCAAAAGAACCATTAGGGCTTATATTCAGGGAAATACGGTACTAAATGCATCCGTCTGGCTGTCAATCTTAACTGGGGCTTATTTTGGGGGTGGGGCTTATATTACGAGCCTCCTGAAAAATCATGCTAGGGCTTATTTGCCAGTTGGGTCTTATTTGGGGGGAAACACGGTAGTGGCTATCCTCCCAAACTGCTTGAGGTGGTTGCTTGATTAGCAGTGGAGTTTCTTAATTTTATTATACTGGATCTTCAGTTTCATCTATCTGAGTTCAAAGTAGTCATGTACCTGATCAAGTCATTGTGGACATGAAACACCATGGAACTGGTCTTGTCTTGTAGCAATAAGAACTGGAGTTGGAAGATATATTTGTCTAGCATTTGTCCCTTGTGAAGGATGGATTGAACTGTACAGATAAAGGAGAATACTTGTAGCTCAGGGTTGAAATGAGGGGTCCTTGGTGCTCTCTGAGCTTGGATGTTTTCTTGCAGATGTTTCATTCCCCAAACGAGATAACATCATCAGTGCATTGATGATATTACCTAGTTTGGATAATGAAATGTCTGCAAGAAAACAACCAAGCTCAGAGAGCACCAAGGGCTCCTCAGATTGAGCAGCCTTTTCTTATTCTTTGATTGTTTTGGAGCTTTCCATATTGGCCTCATATATTAGGTTTCAGAGAGTGCTTGCAGGTGTTTCTGAGGATCTGACGCATGCTATAAATCAGAATAACAGAGTTGGAAGGGACCTTGGAGGTCTTCTAGTCCAACTATCTGCCCAAGCAGGATTCAACCAAGTGATTCAACCAAAGTCTTAGTTTTCTCTTTGATAGAGAGGGTGGTGGGGAAAAAAACCTTATGATTTATGGCTTTGATGATTAGACAGAACAGATTATAGAAAGAAGAGCATTAGTTGTAATGTTAGAGAGAAAGAGGTTAAAATATAATTGTATTCTAACTTCTTTGAAGAATATTGGAAGTCACTTCTTTGTATCTTTCTTCTCTTTTCTCTTTTTTTCCATTTTTTTTCTTGCATTGCTTTCTCTTTGCCTTCTTTTCCTTTCCCCCTTACTTTGTTTTTTTACATTATTTGTATTAGTTTTTATCTTCTTTTTAAAAAGAATTTTAATAATAATAAACACCTCAATGGTTTATTTATGTTTTTGTATAAAAATGGTTTATTATTGTTGTTTGTTTTAATTGTACATCACAATGAATTGTTTTGAAAAGGTTCTTACATAGATTGCTTCACTTAATTAAATAATCTGAGTTCATTATCAAGCTTAACTAATTTTACAAGCTGCCTTTATCACTTATATCATTCTGTCAAGTTCCATTGCATCGTGCTTTCCCTACCCAGATAAATGCATACATTCAGGTATATTTCCCCTGCTCCATGACATGCTTCTTCGATTTAGGGATGTGCACTGATTGAACTTGATCAGCAATTCACAGAATCCTTGACATTTGAATTTGGAAGGCCAGAGTTTTCTTTCATTACGATTGCTCCTGTGATCAAGCAATATGGCTTGGTTGGTGGGGGGAGGCTGTAGTTTAGCATGTTAGGGAGACGAAACCTTGCACATATCTGTGACTTTACATTTTGCTATTTTTTTTTAAGTCAAAAATTGCTGTCAGGTATTCAGAAAGGATGAAGGATGACACAATTCAGACAGATAGATGCATTGGTTTTTATGCAAGAGCACAAAAGGAGCCTTGCCTTTTAGAAGGAAAAACATTCTTTTGAACCCTTTTTATTCTCTGAATGAAACAGCTACTCACATCATTAAGTGTAGAGGAGGTAGTGGGACAGAAAGCAGCAATGGTAAGAGTAGTCCCCATCCCACTCTGAATGTATTGCTTTTTTTCACAGGAAGGTGGTGTCCAATATTTTCTATAATCTCAGCCAGAGAAAAGTAGCTGGAATAGCTTGATTAAAGTTGGGAGCATTTTGTGCTTACCTGGAAACACTGAATCAGCAGGTGCCTTTGATTGAATAGGAAGCAATTATGGATAAAGGTGATGGATAAAGATATATCCCAGTTAGGCAAACTATTCCTGGAAACTGGAACTGGCTGTAGTTTCTGTTTGCAGCCATACAGCTATAGCCAGGCATTTATAACATACAGGGAAAACAATGACTTACAACATCTGGTAAGTCATTCCAAATGTCCATTCCATTCCTTCTTGTTTTGGAATAGCTCCCAAATCGTAATGAATCCACCAAGTTTAGTATTGAGTTTGGGATGTGTGAAATTTGCTGGTGAATACCCTTAATATCTCAAGCTTATTGCTCAGTAACATCTAGAAATAGACTAAATATAAGCTGTAAGTGCTGGTCTGCTCACCATCTGCACCATAGTTATATTTGTAAATAAAGAGAAATTAAAACAGGCTTTTGAAATCTCCAGTGCAAAATCAACCTTGTTAAATGGCGCCCCTAAACTTCCAGCCACTCTGTGAAGTTGATTATGGGAAACTGCATGTGATGTTTGCATGCATGGAATTAACCCAGGCTGGATAAAAGATCTGCTTTTCTAACTGTTTTCCATCAGCAAATTTCTACTTCATTCACAGTGTTTGAGTACTCAAAGTAAATCAAGTTCATGTCTATATTACTTAATGAAGCTGGCAGAATAATCATGGCACACATACAATGACTAATAACCTACGAACTCATTTGGATTATTTTAAATGATGCTTTTCTCTTTAATGTAAAGAATTTGTGCAAAGCGATGGAAATTGGACAGATGACTAATGATAATAGGCCCTCCCTCAATATCAAATTACTTGCCTATTAGAATAGCAGCAGGGGTTACTCTGGATATAGGTACAGATTGCAACAATGGGGGGAAAAAAACATCTTTGCTTTCCTGGGAGAAACAGTGAACCCAAGTTGGACCTAAGAAAGAAAAGACGTAAAATCTACCTAAAACTTTATTTTTGTCCAAAAAGCAAATTAACATTTTTTTCTCCTGCTCATAACAGTCAATCGTGACATAACCTTTCTTTATAGAGTTATACTTCCTCGAGGCTCATGAATTAACTTTAAATGATAATTACACGGGATAGAAAAGCAGATGAACCATGAGACATATTTAGTAAACTCTTCATTGCACATATTTGGGTTTTAACTCATTCATAACCCATTCTTCTATTCCTTTATACATTCACTTTTATCAAAAACATGGGGCGGGGGGTTGTTTCTGATCTGTGTATTTCCTTCCTATAGTTTTTGCATTTGTTTAATTATTTTCAGTAAAGCTGCATGTGTATTTCCTTTGGATGATACATACAGCGTATAGTTATTAGGTATCTTAAACATGGGAGAATCTTTTTTCATCAGAAAATGGGTCTTAGTCTAGCGAGAGATGACATGCTTTCTAACCACTATCATGTTTCCCCGAAAATAAGACCCACCCAGAAAATAAGTCCTAGCCTGATTTTTTAGCGTGCTCCTAATATAAACCCTACCCCAAAAATAAGCCTGGGGGGGTGGATATGGCCAGCATAGGAGGCGGCGAGCATGCAGGGCCTGACGGTGTCTGGCAGCAGTCTCAGCCCACACAGCACAGGTAAGTCCAAGTGCAGAGGCAGAGGTGGGGGGGAGGCAGGTGATCCAGATGCACTGTGCAGTCGCCTGGCTCATAGGAGGCTCACGTGGTGGCACCGGCAGCAGGCAAAAGCTGAGGCACGAGGGGAGGCACGTGATCCCAATGTGCTGCCTACTCCATCCCATCATCTCTTGGCTTGCCCGTGGCCACACTGGATCACCTGCCTCCCCCGTGCCTCTGTCTACGCCTGCTGCTGGTGCCACTGCGCAAGCTGCCGCAAGCCTCCTGTGAGCTAGGCGACGACACAGTGCATCCAGATAGCCTGCCTCCTCCCTCCTCTGCCTCTGCACTCAGACTTACCTGTGCTGTGCCAAGGGGGCAATGGGATGCAGCTGCTGCTGGACACTGTTGGGCCCCATGCACTTACTGCCTCTTGTGCGTGCGCTGGAGGTTTGGTGCCCGGCCGGACTGATCACCCTGATACCATGTTTCCCTGAAAATAAGCCATAATGTCTCTTTTGGAGCAATATATATAAAAATAAATAAATAAGACCAGGTCTTATTTTTGGGGAAACACGGTAGATAATAAATAGTATCAATTTTAGATCTTACTGACTCTCCACTTCAAGTAACGTCTAAAGTTAATGGACAGGTTTGCTAATACAGTCTACTGTGTTTCACTTTTGGTTTCTGTTCTCTGTCTCTAGGAGTAACATATGTGCTTAGCTAGTGCTGCAGTTAGAATTGGGTAACTATTAGTCCACTTCAAAAGTATATAGAAAAATCCATTGTTGATGCTTGTGGTAACACAACTTGAAGTCTATTTTATATTTGAAGTTCTCAGTTAATCCCACTTCTTAAACCTGACTTAAGATTTATGAACTGCTAACTTTTTGACTCCCCTGTCATAACTCAGTTCCCCTGGCCCCCCATTTTAATTTCCATCTAAAGAAGAATTCTACTGCATATAAAAGTTTGATTTTATATTTCACTTTATATTAATAAAATTATTGTTCCTTTTAGGACTTTGAAATTGTTTTTCTAAAAGATCCAGCCAGACATATCTCTTCCCTCCTATACTAGTAATCCTCCAATTACACTAGTTCTTGTGACCTAGAGATCTTGAAAAGTGAAGTAATTAATGTGCAATGCTAGGTAGAATGAATTTTGCAATCCCATTTCCATTCTAAAGTCTAGGGATCAAGTCCTCCATTATACTTCAAATATAAGCAAGATTACTTTGCCGAAATAAAATTAAGATGAAAGACAATAACAATGGAATTATATTGGTCCTTTGGAGCACTCTGATAAATTGAAATCACTACTGGAGATAGGCAGCCATTCTGAGAAGCGTTTATTGATCCTATTTGGATTTTTTCCTCTGACATCCTCTTCCTATCTCATTGTAGGAGATGTTTAAGATCCTCAGTCATTCCAAGCTTGCCCTTTGCCCAACCTTTAGAGTTTTTCCAATGTCAGGAAATTCCATAGTCAGAAAGAGCAGGCAAGAAAATTCTGCCAGATGAACATATTTAAGTGCAATGCATAGACCTTGAACCCACAAGAAAATATACCAGCCTTAACATTTGCTGCTCTCGTGACAGTCAAACACTCAGGAAGAAGTCTGGAAAGAAGTTATGTCCTTTAGTTTTAAGGCATGACGTGTGAAGAAAAACAATTTGAGGATTCCTCTGCCATTGCTGCATTTGACACCAGATGGTACTTACTTGATCATTGTGTTTATGTGTGTGTCTGTATGAATCTTAACAGATTCAGTGAAACTCCCAGACAATGAATTACCTTGCATTACAAGAGAGTCTGGCTTATTGCTGGATAAGAAGACGCTTTAGCCAGATGGAATCACAAGTATGATCCTCACAAGTAATCACCCAGAAAAATGGTTTAGGAAGTGTAAAATACTTGTATAAGAGACTCATTTAAGCTAGTGGGTAGAAAAAGTTGGGTGCAACTGTTTCGGAGGATAAATAACAACATGAAACAATGGAGTTGACTCTGGAAAAGTGTGAATTGTTCCAACATTGGTTCTGAATTTGATCTCATTTTTGTTATAATACAAATTTCTGCCTTATTTGCATCAGATTTTTTGTATTGTGTTTAATCATGTTTGATTCTTGGAGACTGCCTAGAAAATCCCTGCAGTTTTCTTGGCAACATTTTTGAGAAGTGGTTTGCCATTGCCTCCTTCTTAGGGCCGAGATAAAGTAATTGGCCCAAAGCCACACAGCTAGCTTTGTACTTAAGGGAGGACTAGAACTCAGAGTCTTTCAGTTTCTAAGCTGATGTTTTAGCCACTACACTTTTCAACTTGCATTTGATATCATCTTGTAATTCCATATTCGAAATGGGAGTTCTGAGTTTAAAAAAAGTTGGCTTGTTGAAAGACACTAAATTAGCTTTTAGTAATGGTATTTAGTGGAGGTGATTTACTACTGAACCATACTGGGTACTGAATTAAGATGATCGTGCAAAAATGAATATAACCTGCACAATTATATTCTGTGACCTCAAAAGAAAATGGAATGGTAAACATGAGAGAAAAAGTGTCAAAGCAAGGATATCTTTCATCTAGAAGATGAGAGCAACCCACAACTGACCCTACCATTTTCTTGGCTGTTCAGTTCTTTCTGGTTTGTGAAATTGGATTATGTAAATTTAGAGCATGAAGACCAATAACTCCCTGTAAGTATCTTACATTCTACCTTTTCTTTGCACATGGCATGAATGTACCACCAATACGATTGCAAATGTTTGTTTGGTTGTTTTGTGTTATCTGCTGGACAGTAATTTCTTTTACTACAGATTTCTTTCAAGAGAAAAAAAATTGCTTTGAAAAATCCTCTTACATTTTATATTTACAACTTAGGTGAGTTGTTAATTCACATTCTAAAAAAACATATTTGTGTTTCTCTGCAGGATATATATAACAGAGTATGACAGATCTTGAAGGAAATTGTCAAAAATATGTACATAAGTTTTTGAAATAAAGCAATTAAAGGCACATGAGGCTGCAAAACATATCTGAGCAGAAGATCACAAATGGGAATTAACAGAATAGCAGACAAAAAAAAAGATGGGCATAACTTGCAAGACAAATATGGAGAAGTTTTAAAGGATGGAGATAAGCAAAATTCAACATTTATTGAGAAGTTGGGGTAATTGGTTTCTATCAAAGGAGATGAAAAACAATAGTACCAGATCAGTAGCATTTCAATATTATGAGTGCTACTGATTTCTTTAGTGAGCTGCTGAAGGTGTAGGAAAGTGAACTCACACTGGATCTGAAAGATCTTTCCCACCTCAGATTTGAATACTGCACACCCCTAAACATAAATAACTTTAAATAATAGGCCTAAGTCATTCTTTCCCTAATGTTTTTCATACATTAGTCATTATACATCATATACTGAGCCAAATTGCTAAGCAAATATGCTAATATTACATGCATTGAGGCAGGCGTGCTTAGTAGGCAACTGTATTCCTATTTCTGTCAAGTTCGAAACTACGTTTTTGCTGATCTGACAATTATTGCTTCTCAGTTTGCCAACGAACATGGGGGGAGGGAAAGGGATTGGAATGCAGACTTCAAAAAAATCAAGAAAGAGGACCGTGAGAACCAAGGACAGTTCACCAGGTGTCTGGCCAAACCCAGAGACACTATCTCAAAACAATATTTCTCCACCTAATTGGGCAACATGACCTGACCAAGAAGGAGGAGGGTGGAATTCTATACTTTTACTATATGGGGTTGGATGGGGTTTGGCCAGAGCTGGTTTTGCTTGCATGCGTGCCGAAATGATGTACTCAATAAAGTTTTACATTAAGAGTTTGGAAAGACTCGAAGGTGTTTACTTGATTGGGTTCATCAGTCAGAGCCCTGACAATTTCGTTTTAACCTTTAATGAAATCAAAGTCCTTATGAATGCTTTACTATTTGGGAAAAAAAATGAATCATCTACACAAAATAGGTTTTCTTGTAGTTTCTTCTTGTTGCTGCTTCTGGCTCAGTCAAGTGTAGCCAATTAACCTATTACTGAAGCAGCCTGTCCAGCTTAATCTTCTCTGTTGCTGCCAAAAGATCATTGTCAGATCTGAGCAGTCAAATAAGATCAGCTTATGTATAAGCATTAGCTTTTAAAATCAAAATTAATCATTAATCAAAATTCAATATTCTAGGGACAAATTTCTTTTTAAATTCAAAGAATTCTATTACTTCTAATATGAAACAGTAAAATAGTCCCTAAAAGGGGAAAGCATTAAAAACCTTCTGGCTTGATGTCACGGTGGGATGGGCACAGGAAGACAGGGCTCCGTCTTTTACTTTTGATTTCACCCTGCTGGGGACCCTGGAAAGGGTTGAAAATCACCCCGTAGAGGTGACAAGCAAGGAGGAGACCCGTTTGATCTGAGAAGCCCTCCAAACTGGTAGGGGAAAGACTGGCTACATTCATGTAGCCAGTCAGAAGCTGCTGACAACGGAAGACAATAAGTACTAGCAAGCAACCTTTCAGCAACATGGATGAAACTGGGTGAGACTCTATCCTCTCTTTATGACTCTAAGACTTCTTCCTGAAAAAATTGCCCAAAGCACCTTCCCCGATGAGAGACGGAAGGGGAATTTCCACCCCATTCCCTCAGGAAAAGAAAAGCGGCAAAGTAATTACTTGGGGGGAAACAGAAAATTACAAGATTAATTTGGAATTAATACACATATATGGTTTTGAAATTTGGGGACTAAAAGTGCTTTTGAGACTTTTTTTTAAAGAGATTTGAAAAGCTTGTAATTTCCACCCCATTCCCTCAGGAAAAGAAAAGCGGCAAAGTTTGGGGGGATTACAAGATAAAATTAATACACATATATGCTAAAAGTGCTTTTGAGAAAAGAGATTTGAAAAGCTTGTAATATAAGTTTGGATTTAAAAAGCTGGAAAATGGCTAATGACATCTAGTGGTGAATTATGGCACTACAATTGTTATGCCTAAAGGAAACTTGGCTTGAAGCCCAGATTTAGATAAGACTCTTGCTGACCTTGGGAACTTTCACTTTTGAAGACTGCAGCTGGGAAAAGGGAAAAACAACTTTGGGGCTGCTTATCGGTGCAGACGATGAACTACTTTGAAACTGGCCTGCCTGAACTATGAATATAAATATTAACTTACTTTCAGAGCTGTGTTGTGGAACTATTTCCTGGCAGGAGAAACACACATCATTGCTTGAGATCATAGAATATTTTGGATTACAAATCTTTGAATGATGAATAATTTTTATTATAAAGACCACCTACAAAAAATGAAATGGAAGTCTCATACTCAGCTTTAAATGGTAAAAAACCATTTCTAACACCTGTCCCCAAAGTCTTAAGTTTGATATACCACCAAGAAAATATGGATGAAGATCAGAAAGAAATTCTCTCCATGTTGAAATCAATACAAGAGACTATTGCTTTAGCTCATGATGAGACTAGAAATAACACAAAGGAGATAAAGTAACAATTTTCTAATCTAAATTTACAAACCCAGAACATGACTACAAAGAAGGAACTAGCAACTCAGAAAATAGAAGGAAAACGGGAGAAAGCAGATCCAAAGATGAAGGACCTAAAGGAAGGAACTAACCAACAGATTCAGACAACTGAAGAACTAGAAGACAGAGTGATAATATTGGAAATGAAAAAGACAACTTACCAATCAAGAATTCAGAATACATTTAAGGAAAAGGAAGAAGAACTGATTGAATGGAAGATAGAGCTGTTAGGAGAACTGTGGGGAATTGGAGAAGGAGGGAGGCTGTTTAATGAACATCAATGGGTTTGTTCTTCCAAAAATACTTTAACCAAATGGTCTTTCTTATTCCAAACAATATACAGAAAAACAGAGGAAAAATTACTTGATGATTCAAATGCATTGGCTTGGAAAGTTAGTTGGCAAAGAAAAAAAGCTAAAGTAAGACTGAAGAAAATAGAGGTTTTGATCCATTAGATGGGATATTATATTATCAACTAGATGTTTGAAGATGGTGGAGAATAGATAATTGCTAGAAATAGAAGTATTATCATAACTAGAAAGATAAGATTTGTAATTAGAATATTAGATTTTGGTATGAGAAGGGAAACAGGAAAATGCTAAGAAGTTTGAATGAGGGAAGCTTTTGGTTACCCAAATATAACTTACTTTGAAATTATAAACAATAGAGACATTTTGAACTGAGGGGAATTTTTTTTTTAAAAAAAAAGCGAAAACAAGATACCGATTGAACATACGGATATTAAGTGCAAATGCAATTAAGATATGTTTTGGTTAGAAAAGTTATCTAAAACTGACATTATTGATATTATGAGAAAAATGTAACAAAGATGTTGATGTTCAATTGTATATTTGTTAATAACAGTAAGAATTGTATTTGCCTAGTGTGGGAAAACAGGTACTACCAGAAGAAGAGAGGAAACATTTGATGGTGTAATATTGGATCTAGATTGAAGAAGTTAATATATACCACGGAATTACTAATGGACCCAGACAACACATTGTCTATTAAGTATTTGACTGTAAAATTAGAAAATTAATTATATATATATATATATATATATATATATATATATATATATATATATATATATATATATATATATATATATATATATATATATATATATATATATATATATATATATATATATATATGTATGTTTTCTGAGGGAGGTTTTCACGGGTGTTTGTATGTAGGTCTTTGGTAATTCGGGTTTTCTCCCGCGTAAAATTGAAAGTGTCTTGGCGACGTTTCGACAAAGTCTCATTCGTCATCTTCAGGCTGGTGTCTCTTCGGCCTCGTGCTTCTAGAAGCAATGTGTGATCGCAGCTGTTTCTTCCTTTTAACTGCCAGTGGAGGTATGAACTGATTGGATGGGAGCTTGGCTGTGTTCTGATTGGGTGGAGGTGTGTTCTGATTGGTTAGGGGCTTGGCTGTGCTCTGATTGGATGGGGGGTTGGCTGTGCTCTGATTGGATGGGGGTGTGCTCTGCTTGGGTGGGGGCCCTGTTGTGCTAGGATTAGTCTGAGTTGCAGGGGAATTTGAGATGGAGAGCTGCATTGGACGTATTAGTCACGCGCCAAGCCAACGGCACCCTCCACACAACTGTATACAGGAAAGCGACCCATACCGACAGGATGCTGCATTACACGAGCAACCACCCGGCAGCCCACAAGATCGCATGCATTCGGACGTTATTTGCACGTATAGATACGCATTGCAGTACCAAAAAGGCCAAGCAAGTGGAACGTGCCCATCTCCACCAGGTATGCAGGTGGAACGGCTACCCGGCCAGTTTTGTCCAAAGATATAGTAAGCGCCAGGAACCCCGTAGAGCACCAGAGGGCCTAGGGACAATATCCTGGACAACGATACCTTACGTCCAGGGGGTGTCAGAGGCAACGGCTCGCATATTAGCGCCGCATAACATCAGGGTGGCCCACCGACCCGACCAAACACTCCGTATGAAAACGATGCGCCCTAAGGAACCACTGCCAGAGGAGGAAAAATCATCAGTGGTCTATAGGGTGCACTGCAAGGATTGCCAGTGTAATTACACGGGAGAGACGGCCAAACGGATAAAAACCAGGGTACATGAACACAAATTGGCCGTCAAAAGGCAGGAGCAATATTCCCAAATATGGACGCATATGATGAATAATGGACACTCATTTGACTTCATGGGGGCAAAAGCCATCGCCCAGGATGCCTCCAAAGGAGGGCGCCTACTGAAGGAGGCCTGGTTCTCAGATGCGGGCTCGATTAATCGACACGTAGAATTGCCCCCGGCATATCAGACATTAAAAGCATATCTGGACGTGCGGCCCGGAATGGCCAATGGGGGGGCAGTGAGGATGCCAGACCTAGCCGCGCGACCCAAAACGCGTGTGGGGGTGGGGTGGAAGGCGCATCAGGTGCGATGACACCAGGAAGGATAAGATCGGTAAGGAAGGGAGAGGGTGGAACTGAGGGCGAGGCAGCAGGTGGCTCAGCTGAGCTTAGGCAGATGAGGCAGAAGGATAGGATGCGGCTGTGCATGCGCACACCCAGGCATGCAGAAAGATTGGAAGGAATAGGACCCAGGGGGATAGATAATGGAAGGCAGGTACAGCGGATGGTTCAAAGGGATAAGAAGGAGGGGGGGAAGGTGAGGCAGTTGGCTAACGCACCAACGGCAGCAACATTAAGAGATAGGATCTGCAAGGATGAGAGGAGGTGAATTCAGGAGTGAGCCGGCAGATAGCCCAGCTGATCGTAGGCAGACGAGGCAGAGGGACGGGATACGGCTGTGCGCACGCACATCCAAGCGCGGAAGGAAATCGGAGGAAATAGCACTAATAGGGATAGATAGTGGAAGACAGGAACAATGGGCAGA
Organism: Azemiops feae; assembly: GCA_023970755.1. NCBI lineage: Eukaryota > Metazoa > Chordata > Lepidosauria > Squamata > Viperidae > Azemiops > Azemiops feae. The sequence continues at coordinate 30,674 of JALGBA010000005.1, forward strand.
CAAACGGGATGGAAAGGAGGGGAGCGGCAATGGGAAGGCATCTAAGACACCGGATCTGGGTGTAAGGCCCAGAACGAGTACGGGGGAGCAGCTGGAAAGCAAGCCAACGGCGGCAACGCCAGGAAGGAGGGGATTGACAAGGATGGGAGGGAGGAAGGTTGGGGAACTGGAGTGCAAAAAAGAGGAGGCGGGACAATTAAGGCAATTACGGTCAGCCAGGACGGATGGCCCTATCACACGGTCAATGAGTAAGCAGTTAGGCTAGCAAGGTTTATAAAAGTAATTTCCACCCCAAAACTTTACTCTGAGGACGCTGGCAGGGGACCAGCGAAAGCTAAGTTGTTTTAATATTGTAAATAGTTGTTTTTATTGTTTTAAACTTTTTAACAATAAACAGCTGGTTTATATTTCTCCCGGAGATCGAGGACTGTGTTATTGAACAGATATGCCCGGGATTCGTATTTTTGCAGTTATCAAAGATATATATATATATATATATATATATATATTCTCTAACGGATGTTTGGCTTTTTCAATATCATTTTAGAAAACAAAAGTCTTACCAACACTTAAACTTTTAACACAAAGGTAAATTCTATAGGGTCAATATTTTGCTATTAGCCTTGTATTGTGAAGCTGAAGTTAAAAATTTCGAATCCCAGAGGTGTTTTTTTGAAAAGGCAACTGGACTTTCTTGTTTTTTTTCCCTTTGAAAACACTTTGCTTCTCATCTAGGAAGCTTCTTCAGCTTCTTCAGAGAATTGAAGAAGCTTCTTGGACGAGAAGTGAAATGTTTTCAAAGGGAAAAAAAACCCAAGAAAGTCCAGTTGCCTCAGCCATGACCTGGATGATCGAGAATCCCCACAGACAAAATTTCTAGAGGAAGCTCATCTGCCTAACCTTTTTTTAACTTGAACGGGTTTAAGATAGCAGGTATGCTACAACTGTTCCCAGCATGGCTTCTCTTATTTCAAACTTGATGGATACCCATTGGATGCATCTACCAGTCAAATATCTCAGCTACTTGATTATGCTTCTACTAAGCCAAGGCTGCATACATTCACAAGTGTAGTGAATTTTCATAATCAATTTTAATTTGCATGGTTGCCCATCTGATCTAAGTGATTCTGGGCAGCAGATAAAAACAAAAAACAAGTTTAAAAGCTAATGTACAAATATACACAGTGTTTCCATTATCAATTAAAAAAAACCCTAAAATCATGATCAGCAGAAGAATTCATTCTACATCAGCTCATTGTGTTCATTTTAAGACCTCCCCATCATTGCCAGAGCCCAGGCATTACTACCGTACAGCTAATGTTTCTATTATTTTTGCCATTAACTACACACCAATATTGTTGATTTGTTAAAATCCCCAAAATGAAAAGCTTTTCCTTAAACAGAATCTGAACCTAACTTGTCAAATCTTGATTTCCATTACATTTAAGATTCCTGAACACAACCCAAGTTTAATGGGAAAAAAGAGGTAGAAATTCTGCCAGCATTTGGTTGCTACATTTCTCAGCTTCAATTCCATGAAAAGTAATTTCACACAATTGTCATCAAAAGACTTTGCAAGAAAACAATTTGCATTTTAAGGCTATGATCCACAGTTTCTTGCTATCATTTCTGTCGACAGTTGATAAAAGTGTTTCATGATAGCTATTAGTATGCATTTCAGGACATCATGAACATAGAAAGATATATAATTGACCCTCAACAGCAATGACCACAAAGATGACATTTCTTTTTGGAACAAGTCTCCGTGTTAATAAAGTCCTATTGTGAGTCATGCAAATTTATGTGAGAATGTATGAATTTCTCTCTCTCCTTTGTTACTTTCTAGCAGTGGATATTCAAAAGTCGGAAAATTTGTAGAAAGGCTACTAGATAAGGGCTGCAGATGGACTTCAGATGGACACTAAATGGTAGCAAAGCATTTGTGCTTTGCTACATGTTGAGTAGTTGTTTGGATTTTTGTAACTTTATGTAATTTTCAGATGATAAACAAATAATAAAATTTTAATGTGTTTTATACACAAATAAATTGTATCTGTTCCAAATGTTGCCTCAGGTCCCTGGGGTTTCTCCTAGTATGAATGGCTGTGTGAAATCCTTATTGTTGTTATTCAGTCACTAACTCATGTCTAACTCTTTGCGACTCCATAGATCATAGTATGCCAGGGGTCCTCCACTATGTCCAGGAGTTTGCCCAAGTTTGCATTCATTGTGTCAATCACCCTGTCTAACCATCTCATCCTCTGCTGCTGGATATTTTTCCCAATATCCAAATCCTTGTTAGAACTTATCATTTTTAAGTAACATTATCAGCTACTTGTGAAATTGCCTCAATGGTTTGGTAACTTTCCACAGATATTTGCATCTCTGAAGTAGTTTGAGAAGTTTTTTTTTAACATTGGATCATAGCTGATCTATGAACTGATGGATTTTATTTAAAGATTTTTCAAATACGTCTCTAATAATTTGCTCCTCCATCTTCTTAACTTCCTCTTTAGTCAAAGAGTAGCTTATTTGTAAATCATTTAAGAATTGCTGGTCAATCAAGAATAATGAAAATCAGAAAGTTTTAGCCACTCACGGACCAAGTGGACCAAACTACAAATTACTAAAAATAATAAACTAAAAGCACAACTTTCTGCCCTTATATTTCTGTCAACTTTAAAAAAAAAAAAAAAGATACTCCATACTTCCTTATTTTGGCTTGCCTTCGCAGCCTTCTTCCTTGTTGTTTAACAGTGAAGAAATTCCCAAAATGGTGCAGATCTTCAAAAAGGAGTAACAGACTGTGGCTAAAGAGAGCCTCTTTTAGCTTAGTAAAGACTAATAGTCCTTAAAAATGATTAAGAAATGAAAGGCATAATTTACTGTCCATTTGAAAAATAAATTTCAAAACAGCTGTTTCTTCCACAATGAACTGATTGCAGCCCTGCCCCCCCCCCCCCGCCCACCAGCTTTCGGCACACAGGCACACTTGCAGACCTTTGCTGTATCGGAGGATCTTGAGGGATAATTCTAGGACTTTCCCTAACCCAGGAGAGTCATATAAACCAGTGGTTCTTAACCTTTTTGAACGAATCGCCCCCTTGAGCCAATGAGGAAGTTGTCATCGCCCCCCTCCCCCAACATAACCTCTCAATCACAACATAGGACTTAATTCTTCAATTTATGCAAACACTTTTTTTGTTTTCTTTAAAATTGTCATCAGGACATATCGATGCAAATAATTTATTTCCAGTCTTTTTCCCATATCTCAACTGTGTGAAAAATTTTGGTGCCACCCGTCACTTTATTCCCAAACTTCATGATACATGTATTTCATTATTATTTATTCAAGAAACTTAAATGTAATGATCACTGAAAACAAAATTCAATTGCAAGAAAGTGAAATGCCCGAAAAGAAAAACAGTAACATTTAATGATTGAATTACAAGTGAAATTTAAGATGCAAAAGAAATATAAAAAGGGCATAAGAACAAACCGCAATGCAGGAACTAAGAATTTCAAGACAAAAACTCTTAAACTAGAAAAACACACGTGGACGTCGATAAACCTAGTTTCAACAGTTACGTTGACATTACAGCTGACGTCACAGGGGACAGCCACTCAGCATGCAATGTTTCGAAAGAAGCGCTCCCCCCTCCATCACTGCCCATTCTGGCCAATGGCACGCCACTGTATGGGTAGAGGCTGCTGCGCAACGCGCATGAAGATAAGCGATGCGTATTCACATATGTACGGCATTCTGTACTGAAGCTAGCTGGAGGAACATTTGAAAACACAATTCAATCCACTAATAGCGAGCGATCTGATGTTTTTGTATGACAGATATACAGCGATTCACTGTACGAAAAAGTCTCAAAAGTGTCCCCAAAACTTCTCGCTCCATCGCCCCCATATTGCCCCCTTTTCATTCCTTCGCCCCCGCGTCGCCCCTTTTCGTTCCATCGCCCCCCTGAAAAATGAAATCGCCCCCTGGGGGGCAATATCGCCCAGGTTAAGAACCACTGATATAAACTAAAGAAATGCCGCTCCTACTGTTGGTAATTGAAAAAGCTACAGCCCAGGGAAAAACCCTTCAGGGATCTCAGTTGGTTATCTTTTCACCAGAAGAGGTGGCCCATTGCTACATTCTTAAGGATGCTTGACAATCTTGTCTCTCTACACTGTTTTTGTGCAATCCTCCCAAATAGTTAAAACTATTGGCCTGTTTGTCGTGTTCATAAATACTTCCTTTCTTTGAAACCTTAGATAAAAACTTTCCTTATTTTTCCTAATTGATTCTATATTCACTTACTTCAAACAATATTTGAGGAACATTTAGAGTCTCCACGTGTAGTTCAGATATCTTGTGGACTTAACTAGATGTTGGCAGAAATTCTATATTATTCAATCATTCCAGGGAAGTTCAGAAATAGATATATCAATGGTTAGAGAAACTCTACTATAGTTTTTATCCATAGTGTGTTTTTCATCACATATTAATTCTGCTGATGGTATAGCAATTTTTATTGTTTTCTGTTACAGCATGATCCTATGACACTTTTATTTAATTTATTAGAAAGAAATAAAGGTAACATGAACTAATGATTCAATGACAGACCCACAAATTCTATTGGAATACAAATCAATTTGACAGTGGTATCAATAGTACAAACATGGTTCAATAATTGTTTTTTTAAAAAAATCCAAATTATTTCTGCTCTTGCTCCAAGCAAGTACAATGAGTATTATTTCATCATGCAAATTCTTCTACAAATTTCTTTCACTGAAGTTTAAAGCAAAACAATTTCATTTTATGAATAGTATTCCTTTATAGCTGAACAATATCAGCTGAATAATTTATTCATTGAATTGTACTGCACATTTCTAATAGCGAACGTTTGCTTATTCATCATAAACATGTTCATACTTAATAACTTAATATCATTGTATATGATTAAATATAAATAATGTATTTATGTTAGATGATATATTTCATACTTTGTGTGGATTCTATATTTACTTTGGGTGACTATGGGACAAATACAGATTTAAAATGAGTAATAAGCAATTTCTGTAAATAATTGTCCACACATTTAAATACTCTTATAAAATTATATATATATTTTTTAAAAAAACAAATAATGGAAATATTGCTGTGTCTCTTGAAATTCATTACCCATTTACACTATCAGAATAATAACACAATAGGCAACAGTGATATAGATGTAGTTTTAGATAACAATGCTTAGAAAAAGGCTGGCAAATGGGAGCTGGGATACAAGGTGAAATAAGGCAGTGGGGTGGTGAACTGCAGGTCACACACAGAACATGAACTCATATTCACATTCTTTCCGAAGATCCACTGACAAAGTAACCTTCTTGGAATACAGTTGTGGTCCATTTCAGCCATTTATGAGACAATTTGGTCCATACAGGTCTGATTCTGTATTTCCTTCCTTCAAACAATACTTGAGGCTTACTTAGAGTGTCCATATGTGGCAACCTTTTGATATACGCATTACATAAAATGGATAATGATAAAATACTTCAGATTCATGAGGTTTAAACAGAAACAGTTCCACTTCAGGTTTTTTTTTTTAATTAGAAAGGTTTTGAAACCTGTTTACCTCAATCCTTCTAAGTAGACCTATCTCTGTTTCTTTCTTTCCATATTACATAACCTTGCCCCACATCTGATGGTGCTGTATGGGTACCAGTGGCAACAATTGTCCAAGCTGATCTGCTGTTACAGAGGCCAGCAGTCAGGAAGTAAGAGTAGCAGTCTGAACAACTTAGTCATAGCATTGTGTCTTCACTACAGGAAGTGAAAATGGAAGCACAATGCAAAAAGGGCCAACAATTGAGAAATTGAAAAGTGGGGTCAGCTACAGGAAGTCCTCAACTTACAACAATTCATTTAGTGACCAATGGCACTGAAAAAAGGTGACTTATGACCATTTTTATAGCATCCCCATGGTCATGGGATCAAAATTCACATGCCTGACAACTGACTCATACTTATGACCATTGCTGTGTTCCAAGGTCACGTGATCACCTTTTGCAACCTTGGACAAGCAAAATCAACAGTGAAGGCAGATTCACTTAACAACTGTGTTACTAAGTTATCAACTGCAGTGATTCACTTAACAACTGTGGTCAGAAAGGTCATAAAATGGGGCAAAACTCATTTAACAAATGTTTTACTTAACAACAGAAATTTTAGGTTCAATTGTGGTCGTAAGTCAAGGACTACCTCTACTTTGGGAAAGTAGATTTGGTAGGATCTGCCAAAACCCTAGCAGTTGTCAAAAGATGATATTGTGGCTGTCGTGTAAAGCTGCTGCTCTATAGTCTACAGAGACTTAAAACAATCCTGCTCAAGGAAGGAACCTGGATATTATATAGTCCTAGCTCTTCAACAGAGTTTGTAGTCTAAAAGATACCCTGGTAATTAACATTACTACTGCATCCATACAGGTATGATTTAATTCTTAGAAGTTCATCAGTTTTAAGGGTAAAGTCTCTGTTGAGTTGATTTAGTTTCCTTAAAATCAACCAATGCTGTCTAGAAGGTGCCGCTGTTTAGTCCCCTGAATTGAATCAATTTGATTCAGCAATTCTTCCTAAGTGAAAAAAAAATCCATAGAACATAATTACAGATTTCTGGATTGGAGCAAATAAGACTAAATTGACTTAAATGCAAGCTTTGGGGCTTAATGGGAATGTGGAACAGGTTAATAAGGCAATTAAATTTATTTAGAGCATGATTTTAATCCATCTGCCCCAAAAGAAAGGATCCCTCGGAGGAATAAAGATATTGTTTGCTTGTTAAGGTCATGCTTCATTATGTATAATCATTACTCTGTTAAATTGGCATCTGGGAATGTTAACAGTCATTCGACCAAATCTGTTTTGTTTGTTTGTTTGTTTTAATAAAATATTTGGGCCAAATTCTCTTCTAGGCCATAAATTCTGCTATTGCATGCTTTACACTTTTTGCAATTTTTTTTCCAGTTCTTGAATGAACGAATACACAGACAATCACATACACTTCTCTGCATTGTCAACCAAAAGAAAGAAAGCAATAGAGATATAAAATGAATAATATGTTGATTTGCTGCATTGGCAATGGGAGACTGACAGTCCAATATCCATCCTAACATGAGATGGAGTGACCATTGACACCATATATTGACAGCAATATGCTAAACATTAATGTATTCTCAATGCCCAGGTGACTGCTTAATATAACATTAAAACAAATTTCCAATTACTTTTTTTTAATTCTGTCATTCCCCCTTTAAAACAGATCAACTAAGAAATTTTGGGATAAAAATTATTTGTTGCTATAACTACTAGATAGAGAAATGTTCTCTATCTAAAACAAATGGCAATTCCTGGATTATCGTAAATTATATCTGAGACAAAAATGCAAAACAAAGTGAGAAATTGGAAATGTACAGGTATAATAACTTTTTTGGGGGAGGGGAATGAAATTCAGCTTCCACAGCTAGACATTTATTTTTAGGAAGGACATCCTGTTTGTGAGAAAGGCATTTCATCCTTGTATATATGGAAATCTACGTATGGGAGAAAAACATAAGGTGAAAAGATGAAATACTTGCTGGATCAAGAGACGTATGAATGAATCACTATCTTCCATTTTCTGCTGCCTAGGGGTAATAATTGTAGCTCATGAAATTCTACTTTTCCTAGAACATTCCAACATCCATGGACACCATGTTGAAGACCTCACTGCACATTCAAAGAGAATATCATTCATCTGCATAAGTCTGCTTGGATCAAGTTGCATATCAGAAGACAGAAATTCTACAAATCCAATGCAGGTTGGAAAAAAATATATACCTAGCTCTACCTGACTGCAAATGGATTGGTGCAATTATCTAGTCTATTTTTATTTCATGTCCTTTGATAATGCAATCCAATTCTTCACTATTTTTTTCAGCCTGTAATTATTAGATTTTCTTATTTTGTATTCCTGCAGAATTCAGACTGATGACAAAATTGTAATGGCTGAAATCTGCCATTTTATTTTATCACCTTCCTTTTAAAAAGGTGTTATTCCTTCAATTCTTAGGAAATAATTGCAGAACAGTAAAGATCAGTGTGAAATCTAACAAGCTTCAAATGTAAATGAGTAATTGCATAGAAGATGTATTGAGCAAGACAGCAGTGATTTACTGCATTGTCTGTTCTGACATAAAAGAACTATAAAGAAAATAGACTGTAAATACACTATAAAGAAAATAGACTGTAATATGTAAGTTCATGAGCAGGAGGAAATGAAGCATAACTTAGGATACAAAAAAAGAACTAAAAGTATCTAAAGGAAAAAAAATCATGCATTTACAAACTTTAATTGCATATATTGCTTATACATAAAAGTCAGAAGTATGATGAATAGTATTTGTAAGATATTAGCTCTCATTGATTCTAAATGCAAGTCTGAATTTAATATATTGCTATTAAGGCTGAAGGAGAGAAATATGTTATTGTTATAGCATGCCTGTTCTCAAGGACAAAGCTTCAAAGTCAACATGGCGCTATGGTGCTCCTAAATATTGGCCAAATCCTGCTTCCCCATTAACACTGAAGGGGATTTGCCTTAAACTATACATACTTATGCTCACTCTTAAGAATTCCAGAGAATGGGTAGGAAAAAAATGTCATTTTGAAACTTGGTGTAAAACAGGGTTCTCCAAGTGGTTGAGGGAGCTATCCATTGTTGATGTTATAGTTAGTTTAAATAGTATTTATTAACTTATTTTCATATAATTTATGGGTTGATGAACAATCTGAAACTTTATGAAGGGATCGATGAGTTGAAGAATTTGAGATCTCTTGATATATCAATGGCCTTCAATGGCCTTGAAGGACAGGAAGAAGAGCTGCTCCCAAGGCAACAGTCAGATGAATGGGATTTGAGCCGAAGGCTAGAAAATAATTTGAGGAGGGCCTCTTCTTAGTCTCTTGCCCCACCCACTATCCAGCTGCAGGCTATGTTTTCTCTTATCTGACCATTCCTTTGGCAGACTTTGATATGGTTTTGGGGAGATAGAGGTCAATAGATTGGGTATGACATTATCCATCTCTACCACAATGCATTCTTTCAGTTAACTTTTCCCAGTGCAGAAGGAATATTTGCCAAATGTTGGTTTCTGGCTCATTTTAAATTATAATACCCTCACATTGCCTTGTGCCCCATTAGCCATTAGGTGAAAAAAATGCGGCAATTCGGCAACTTATTTAGAAGTTAAGGAAGCTTATTCTCCAGTAACTTTGATTCAGATATCAGTCTTACTACCACTTAGATGTTAAAAGACCATACTCTCTCTTTCTCTTGGTTTCAGCATATTTGCAATTGAGAGGCTTCACAGTGCCTGTAGTTAGTGTTATTGATTTTTAGAACATTTGTAATTTACCTGTTTTTCCTCTTTCTAGGTATCTAATTGCTCTTTAAACGAGAGAGGAATGTCATAGGGTGGTTTTTCCCCACACCAACATAGTAATAGAACTCAACTGAGTAAACCTGAAACTTGGCAAGGAATGGACCAGACCTTTTAGAGGAGATTGTTTTAATTTGTTCCTGGGACAAGGCCTCTTCCATACAAATGTAGAATGCACATTAATGAGATTTACAGCAACATGCGGATGGAAAGTAAAATAACAGAGGAAGGCAAAACAGTTAGATAATAATCCAAACTGTGTGAATAGGAAGCTAGTGTATACAAAATAGCAATATATATATATATATATGTGGACAACTGGAAGAACTGAACCTAAATATATCAAAGTAATGAGATACAAACTGAATGTTTTACGGAATTTAGTGTGACTTTCTACAGTACCCAATGTATATAGAATTATAAGAAGACATATATATTGGAAATATAAGATCAGTTTTTTTAAAAAAACCCTAAATACAGCTTCTAACATACCATAATGGCCATAGTATTTATACATATTAGTTTGAATTATTATTTTATCTATTTCCCATTCCATATGAAATAGTTTTATTTAAAATCATAGGTCAAAAAAAAAGAAAAAAAAGAAAACCTGCTTCAATGTAGACTTAATGCAGTAGATAAGAACTTGATATCCTCATGGATGAAGTCACTGTTCAGTTATCGTTTTCTTCATTGTCATGTCATCCTTACACTCTTCCTTCTGAAAGAACCAATATTAACGATCAAGAAAATGCAGGATGTGTGATTACAGACAGCATCATATAAGTAGGGCAGCCTTCCCCCACCCGATTCTGCCCTTGTGTGCTAGCGTATCTCACCAATCTGGAGAATGTCAGGTTGTTAAAAGCTGCCATAGGGCACAACACCATCGGCACGACAGGCTAGTTATAGATTCTTGTCTCAAATGCTACTTTAAAGAATACAAATATAAAAATATAAAGTTTAGGCCTTGGTATAGATTAACTAGCATCTAAATGGATCAGTAATTTGGACTCAGGCAGAACTGATGCTATCATTCTCTCTTATGGAAGGGAATTGTCCTTTGGGGGTCAATAAAACACATCTAGATAGTGCAATCATTAGTAACCGGGTTTCCCTCTTCTTATCCTGCAGGCATTTGGACTCTTCGCAGAAATATTACATGATTACTGGTTCTCTTTGCATTGAGGCCATTATTTCTCTTGCTATGATATCTCCATGTGTGTACATAAGGTTATGTGTGTAATAGCTTCTCATCCAGAAATTTTTTTGTCACATATGCCATGCTGTGAGTCTCTAATGTGACATTCCACTTTTTATGCACTAAATGAAATTTGTTACTATCCTGTTTGCATTTGATGTAAAGAACCAACAATGCTGTAATAGTCAGTCAACCATACATAGCCTTTTTTTTGTCATTTATATACTGGCTTTATTAGCAAAAAAAATAAATTAGAGCAGGTGGTCTCTAAATTGTCAATCTTTGTCATACGTAAACACATGTATGTATGTATGTATGTATGTATGTATGTATGTATGTATGTATGTACACATACCTTTTAGATCCTTTCAGAGTGCTCATTCACTTTTTGTAAAGCATAGTGAATCATCTTGCATAGATGGAAGTAATAAATTTAATGGGAATTACATCTGACTAAATTTGTATAGGGCAATTCATTTTACCCAGTTTAGAATCATTTGTCAGATCTAGCCTTCTGATCAAAGCGAGAATATTCAGAAGTGTTAAGTATTTGATTAAAGAAGCCTAATCTCATTAAACTGTTCATTAAAATACTTGCCAGAGTAAAGCTACTGAATGTTTTAAAAACCTTGCACATGACTGTTGGTTTCAGTGATAAGATAAAATGGATGATTTTGTATTTGCTATCTCCTTCTCCTGGGCAAGCTTATCTAATCGGAATGATCTGAATGAGACACTCCAAAAAAAAAAATTGTGACAGTGAAATCTGCATCTACCATCACCCACTGTTCAGAACAGCACAAATCACAAATATTGTAAGAAGCAGATCTGTAGTGCTCCAAACATTTTCCCCACCATCTTTAAAATGTGATCACTGAAATAAATGCTAACTCTATTTTCATAATAGGAAGATGTACTTGCCTCTGAGAGGTAAATCTCTCTTTTTTTTCCCTGCAGTCATAAACAATGTCTCCATTTCTGTTTGGATATGATGTGTAAATCAAAGGCAACCATATTAATGGTTTGGGGTTAAGATAAAGATTGGGTCATGACCAAGGGCTACATCCTGAGAGTTGTGAAGAGCTAGCGATTTTTGCAAAAACGTCCCACAAGGCAGGACTAATAGCACATTAGTGTTGAAAGGTTCTGAAGTATATGTAAGTAAAAGGAAAAAAAAAAGAATTTCCACAAAGGCAGATTTCTGAAGCAGTTCTGTCAATAAATAAATCTGTTTCACTCTGATATATTTACCTAGACTAAAAAAAAAGATGCAAAATCTCTTTCTTTGTGTGTGTGTGTGTGTGTGTGTGTGTGTGTGTGTGTGAGAGAGAGAGAATGAGAGAAATTGTAAAGATTCAACATGAGCAAAAAGTATTGATGACTCCTTGATTCTGCTTATCAACTGTCCCAGCCTGATACAGGGCAACACAAATCAATAAGCACATTCCATGCTTACTTTTAGATGTGATGGCTGCTGCTACATATAGTAACCCATGTAGTGGAATGATTAAAGGTCATGGACTAGAACTTCCATGTTCAAGTATACCCCCAAGCATTGATCACATTAGGTGACTTTAGGCCTGTCACTCTTTTTCAGCCCAAGTTATTATGACCGGGTTACTAGATCTATAACTGGAAATCCTGGAAATAAATAAGGTTACCAACCATCACTATTGCTGTCACTGTCACAGCTCTTTATGAGGGCTGTGCAGATGTTTTGGGGGATGCTTCACTGACAAAATATCCGCCTTGAAGCACCTTCTCCAGACAGCAAGGTGCTCTGCTGTGAATCATCAAACTGGAATGAACAGGCTAGTCTTCAGGTCGAATGAATGAAATGCAAAGCATTGTTGTGGGAAGATATTCTGACAAAGAGAAGAATGAAAATACACAAGAAGTAAATCAAGAGTGACTGGAGGATAAGAGGCTCTTACCTGTAAGAACATATAATAGTTGTATACTAATTTTTTTTATTTTAATGTGGTTGTTACATTTGAAAAAAGCAAGATAAATATGGAGCTGCCACATCGGAGTATTTTATTACTTCAGCTTTCCCATTAATTAGAGCAGGGGTGTCAAACTGCTGGCCCACGGACCGGATGCGTCATCCGGAAGCTGCGCCCACCCCATTGCCGGCAATGGCAAAACCGTCCCGATACATTGCACGACGTCATGTGACGTCGTGAGTTTGACATGTCTGAATTAGAGGAAACAAATGACAAAGGTTACTCCTTGCTATATTCAGGAAAGTTACACCTTCAAATAACAATATTATTCTGATCAGCTGATCACATTTTTGTTACATATACTTGTAACTTAACTTTATTCTACTTCCAAGCCTGACAGAGGGACCAAATCAGCATTGCAATAATGATTGGAAGACAGACTGAGGAATCCAAATATTAGGAATCAAACTATGGTTCTTCAACATTTATATGCATGTATTATTACTAACACAAAAGGTATAGACAGAGGCAGAAATGAAAGAGAGAAGTGACAAATAGGAGCAATATCTCTTATAACCCTTTTCTGGATAAAAAAAAGGATGTTGAAACTCTAAAAAGAGTGCAGAGAAGAGCAACAAAGATAATTAGGCGACGGGCAACTAAACTTTACAATGAGCAGTTGAAGAAACTGGGAATGTCTCGTCTAATGAACAGAAAGACCAAAGGGGAGATGATAGCAGTCTTCCAATATTTGAGAGGTTGTCACAGAGAAGAGGGGGTCAATCTATTCTCCAAAGCACCTGAGGACAAGACAAGAAGTATGGAAGTTTAACAAAGAAAGATCCAGCCAAAGATCTCCTCCTTCTCCTTCTCCTTCTCCTTCTCCTTCTCCTTCTCCTTCTCCTTCTCCTTCTCCTTCTCCTTCTCCTTCTCCTTCTCCTTCTCCTTCTCCTTCTCCTTCTCCTTCTCCTTCTTCTCCTCTGTCATCCTGCCTTCTTTGCTTCTCATACAGGGACTCTGCCTCCTTTTATTTGCGCTCCCCTCCTCAGTGTTTTTTTTTTTTTAAAAAAAACCCACTTGTTCTTTATTTTCCCACTATGTTGGCAACATACAATTTAATGTTTTTTTTACAATATTTTTTTAGAATGAATTGTAGTACTAGAAGTCAGCCATCAATAACCTATTTGCAACCCATAGACCCGCCATGGCTTTCCGAGATTGTGTCATTGAGACTTGGCAATAAAATAACTCTGTATTGATGGTACAATAATGTTCCATTTTCCAAGTGTTAAGGTGCTTTTAAGGGTCATAACTGTACAGATTGAACTCTGGGAGAAATTTTGCTCCTATTACCACTGAAATGGTGCCCAGCTCTGAGTTGTACAATTATGTAAGCTGTTATAGTACAATCACTAACTATATTTCACTGCATTCTCTATGAAGTGAAAATGGGGAGGAAAAAGCAAGAATTGGTCAATGTTTTCTGTCTGAGTGAACAGCATAACTCTTGTGCTCAGAAGCTGCTGCATAAACTAGGAAAATATGCTGGCTGCTTTAAAAAGTTGGAAGCAGTTTGTTTTCTTACCTAGTAAAACAGGAGTCCCCACTACAGTAGTGGCCCACTACCACTACTACGGTCCGTGGCCCACACCCACTACTCACCCTCATTCACACTAGTGCCCATGGCCTTGTTTGCGGACGCGTGTAGGGCTAGCAATGGCAGTGGCTAGCGCCTGCACACCTATACAAACAGGGCCGCTAGTGTGCATGCGTTGCACGGCCTGTTTGCGCATGCATGCGGTGCTAGCAGTGGCATTGGCTAGCACCTGTGTGCACACACAAATGGGGCCGCTCACACGCACGGGTTACACAGCCCGTTTGTGCATGCATGTGGTGCTAGCAGCGACGGCAGCTAGCACCTGCATGCATACACACGGCCCATTCGCACCCACATGTGCACGCGTGCAAATTTCCTAGCTGCTTCCTTTCCCTCTGGGCCGCCAGCATAAAAAGGTTGGTGACCTCTGTAATAAAAAAACTACACTTTTAGGAACTGAATCTGAACCATTGCATGACCTTACTGTACTAACAAGTCTGTGACTGAAATAACTATTTTTTTAGATCACATAGAATTGTTCTTTACCAGATAAGCTGTAGTTTAGATTAGTACTATGAATTGTGGCAAAGAGCTTTTCAGTCAAACTATATGCTGTAACAACAGTGTGTATTTATACTTTACTATAGATGGTGACATACTCTAGATGTGATGAACAAACATTCTCATTCTCTCTCTCTCCCTCTCTCATCTGGAGGGGGGGGGGAGGAAACAGGCTTCCAAAGTTAAAATGGCAGCTGCAACTATGCAATGAAAACCCCCATCCTTTCAAATGTGTATGGTACTGCACACATCACACTAACATTAAAAGTGAGTTTCAACTGTTTATTATAGCCACTATCCTGACTTTTTGAACCTTCTATCCCCATGTATGTGTATGAGCTTGAGTTAATTATTAGTAATACAATTATTACATTATAATGTTGCATTATTGTTATTATTAATAATATGTTAACATTGTTGGTCTAAATTGAAATTATATTACAATTATATATCATTATATCATTATTACAATAATTGCCTGCAAAACAAAGCACTCTTTTCTAAATTTGATTCCCTATTAAGTATACCTATAAATTGCCCATATATAGAGAAACAGATAGTTAGACTCACTGTACATTCCATTCGGGGCCTTAGATGAAATTGAAGAAAGAGGAAAAAAATCCTATTCTTCTTATTGAATGTAAAATGCAAATAGATATGAGGATTGTTTGCTGGGAAACCTCATTTTCCTATCCTAGTGTAAATAATGAAAAATCTCAGTTTAAAACTTTTATTTAGTAGGCATGCCTAGGAATCAAATAATAGACAATCTGACCTTAAGAATGCTTAGGAAAGAATACTTTATTCCTAAGAATATTTACTCAGAATAGTCTTCCTAATTCAACTTTTTAGTATTGGAAATAGTTTAATCACATTATATGGTTTAGGATTATTTTAGAAGCCAGCTTAGTGTAATGGTTAAGGTCCTGGGCTAGAAACTGGGAGACCATGAATTCTAGTCTCACCTTTAGCTCAAAACCAGTTGGGTGATCTTGAGCCAGTCACTATCTCCCAGCCCTAGGAAAAAAAGCAATGGCAAGCCACTTATGAAAAACCTTGCTAAGAAGACTGCAGGGACTTGACCAGGCAGTCTCCAAGAATTGTATAAGAATGAAGGGAAGAAAAAAAAACCCAGATTTTTAGGAATGAATGTTTAGCCTCAAAGGAAGATAATAAACCACTAACTTTGGAATTGTTGTCTTCCAAATCAAAGCATCCATTTTCTGAAAATTATACTGGATATCAAATGTATATCCAATGTTAAAATGAGATTTGGTCTTGAAACTGATTTATTTACCCAAACTTAGTTATTTACCACAAAGATTTTGCTACGTTTCTAAAATGAATCAGAAACTCAGGTTTCTTTTTAAGCAAACTTTGCTGTGCATTCAGAAGTTTACCTGCTTGCATAGGCATACATTTATACAGTTCTGCAGATGGGTAACTGTTAGAAAAACCATCAATGATTGCATTTCATCATAACATTTAGCAATAGCTTCTTTGTGATGGTTAGCTCAAGAAAATACTTACTGGAGAATTTGCATACAAACTTTCCAAAAAGGCATTTACTAAGTGTATTGCCCATCCCCCCTATCCCAAAATACTCTTTACTAAGTATTATTTGAATGCAACTTCAGTATGCTCTTTTGCGAGAAAATGACATTTCTGGCAGAACTAAATTTCTCTTCATGAACATCTCTTTGAGCAACCTCAGAGAGTTAGAGGACACCCAAGAGGTACAGTTGAGAAGAAAGCAGAGAAGCATTTGTTGTAAAAAAAAAAAGTCTATTCACATTTCTTAGGTTACTAACTTTGCTCTTTTAATCCTCTGGCACACTTATCTATATTTGTTTTTGTTATTCGTTAGCATATTTTTTTCCCTAAATCATCCTGGCAGTATTGTTGAATAAATAATTAAATATACATAACTAAACAAAAAACAGAGGAGGCAAAGTAACAGTATTTGTGTACTTCTTGAGGTCTGGCCTTCCCTGAAGCCATCAGCAAATTTCAACAACCCTGCAACCAAGCCAGGAATAATAATGCTCTGTGTGATTCTAAATATATTCTAAGTTCAGTAGATTATCTTCCTAGTTCACAGCCGATGCTTTGCCATAAAGGAGCAGGCAGTTGCTGGCTTGCTGAAGTTTACTAAAATTCTTACAAGAAAAAAGCGAACACCAGGATAAAAGTAAACAAGGCTGTTTAATATAAACAAGCCTGTAGATAAAAAAGTACTTAGCTTTCGTCGGCCAAACTGCAGACGTCCTCAGAGTTGGAGTGGGAGGCATTCTGGGAGCTGGCCTATATAGCCTCCTGCCTCTGCGCCCGGCTTCTCGAGCACGTCATCGGCCCATTGGTTGTAATAGTCCACAATGTGCTGAGTTGGTCTACACCTGGCAATCTGTCAGTGGCCTTGCTGGTTGCCTTCAGATACTCCATTGCTTTCCTTGAGCGCGTACATGCACTCGGGGGGTGGCTGTCCAGCTGCCTTTGCTCCTTATCTCGTTCCCCTCCCGTTTTGGAGCGATCTCTCAACCTATAATTAAGACGCCCTGTGAGGCTGTCACCCTCCCCCAAGGCCGCTGTTGTCTCACCCGTAGCTCCCTCGCCCCAACCTTGCGAAGGATAGCTATTCAGGCATTCCTGCTCTCTGTTTCCCCCCCTTTTTACTCTTTCCAAGCCGCTTCTGCACATTCATTTCAAACGCCCGATCGTAACCCCTTGTTAGTCCATCATCTCCTCCCATGGCAGTCATCACTGCTTCACCTATAGCCCTATCTCCCCACTCCTGCTGGGAGCTGTCCAATTGTTGTGACTCCTGATCCCCCTCCCCTTTCTTTAAAAGGGGGGGGAGGAAACAGAGAGCAGGAATGCCCGAATGGCCATCCTTCGCAAGGTTGGGGCGAGGGAGCTACGGGTGAGACAACAGCGGCCTTGGGGGAGGGTGACAGCCTCACAGGGCGTCTTAATTGTAGGTTGAGAGATCGCTCCAAAACGGGAGGGGAAGGAGATAAGGAGCAAGGGCAGCTGGACAGCCACCCCCCGGGTGCATGTACGCGCTCAAGGAAAGCGAAGGACGATCTGAAGGCAACCAGCAAGGCCACTGACAGATTGCCAGGTGTAGACTAACTCAGCACATTGTGGACTATTACAACCAATGGGCCGATGACGCGTTCGAGAAGCCGGGCGCAGAGGCAGAAGGCTATATAGGCCAGCTCCCAGAATGCCTCCCACTCCAACTCTGAGGATGTCTGCAGTTTGGCCGATGAAAGCTAAGTGCTCTTTTATCTACAGGCTTGTTTATATTAAACAGCCTTGTTTATTTTTATCCTGGTGTTCGCTTTTTTCTTGTAAGAATTTTATCAACATGTGTATTCCCAGGATTCGCATTTTTAATGTTATAAAGGATATATATCTATATATCTATATATCTATATATCTATATATCTATATATCTATATCTATATCTATATCTATATCTATATCTATATCTATATATCTATATATCTATATATCTATATCTATATCTATATCTATATCTATATCTATATCTATATCTATCTATCTATCTATCTATCTATCTATCTATCTATCTATATCTATCTATCTATCTATCTATCTATCTATCTATCTATCTATCTATCTATCTATCTATCTATATATATATATATATATATATATATATCTATATCTATCTATCTATCTATCTATCTATCTATCTATCTATCTATCTATCTATCTATCTATCTATCTATCTATCTATCTATCTATCTATCTATATATATATATATATATATATATGTTTTCTGAGGTTTTCACGGGTGTTTGTATGTAGGTCTTTGGTAATTCGGGTTTTCTCCCGCGTAAAATTGAAAGTGTCTTGGCGACGTTTCGACGAAGTCTCATTCGTCATCTTCAGGCTGGTGTCTCTTCGGCCTCGTGCTTCTGGAAGCAATGTGTGATCGCAGCTGTTTCTTCCTTTTAACTGCCAGTGGAGGTATGAACTGATTGGATGGGAGCTTGGCTGTGTTCTGATTGGGTGGAGGTGTGTTCTGATTGGTTAGGGGCTTGGCTGTGCTCTGATTGGATGGGGGGTTGGCTGTGCTCTGATTGGCGGGGGGTGTGCTCTGCTTGGGTGGGGGCCCTGTTGTGCTCAGATTAGTCTGAGTTGCAGGGGGATTTGAGATGGAGAGCTGCATTGCTGTTGTTTGGCTTCGCGTTCGTGGTCGTGCCACATCTTGAAGGTGGGTGTCAGTTTGCTTCACGTATGAAATGGAGGGGTTTAAAATGGCCAATGATGCAGCTGTGGTCTGGTTTCTGGTCCACGGTCGTGCCTCATCATCGGTGCGGGTTTGAGTCTGCTTTTTGCGTGGATGTGTGGTGTGACATCATGTGTGGTCTTCGGAGTGTGGGTCCAGTGTTCGCTCCTTGTGCTCGGGATTCGTCTGTCATAATGCTGGTTTCGAAATGGCTGTTAGGCGGGAGGTAGCATCTCGTTTATTCATGCTGTGTTCCGTTTTTTCTATCTCGATGGCTTCTCTGATTATTCTGTTGTTAAAGTGTTCAGTTTTTGGCAATAGTTTCTGGTATTTCAAGTCAATTTTATGTCCTGGTGGCTTTGAGGTGTTGACCGATGAGGAAGGTTGGTTCCTCTTTTCTGATGAGTTCTTGTGTTCCTCATCGTGCACTTATTCTTCTGTTGGTTTTTCCGATGTAGTGGTGGGGCAGGCGGTGCATGGATTTCATCATACTCCTTGATTTTCTAACTCATTTTTGTACTTGGGGTTTCTTTAGGAATGGTGGATATTTTTTCGGTTTTGGTCAGATGCTGTCTGATGTTTGTTGTTTGGAGGATCTTGCTGATTTTTGGTGTCTGTGGTGCCTTTTGTATGGGAGGAGGGCTTTGGGGGGGGGGACCCATTTTTCTTTTTCTATGTCTTGGTTTTAGTGGGGGTTTCCTTTTTGGATTAAGTTGGAATCTTATTTCTTTGAACCGTTGGTGTTATTACATTATGAGCGTTGTGTATTCGGTTTTTAGGTGTTGTTCGTCAGCTAAGCGTTTTTGTTCTCGAGATGAGGTCTTGGCTACGGATTTGATCTGTGCTGGTGATGGTGTGGAGAGTGCGTGCAGATAGCGGTTTTTGTGTGTGTTTTCTTCTGTCGATGGTGTGTCCTAGGGACCTTGGATTTCTTGTAGACTAGACTCCAAAGGGAAGTTGCTTGTTTAGCTTCTGTTTTTCCATGGTGAACTGTATTTTGGGGTGTAGCTGTTGAGGTGTGTGAGGAAGTTGTCCTAGTTTTTCTTTCCCATGTGGCACGATTATGAAGGTGTCGTCTACGTATCTGAGCCAGAGTTTGGGTTTATGATCAGATTTTTCTAGAGCTTGGGTTTCAAAGTGTTCCATGTAGAGGTTTGCAATGACAGGTGAGAGGGGTGACCCCATGGGTGCTCCTTCTATTTGTTTGTATTTTTGTCCGTTATAGATGAAGTATGTGTTGGATAGGCAATGGTTGGTCAGATCTAGGATATAACCCCCCCCAAGTACTTACTTACTTACTTACTTACTTACTTATTGCTTCTATTCAAAGCAAAGAACATTTTTACATTAGGCAGTAAATGTACAGACCTACAGAAATATTTATATAGATCTATTCACACAAGAATGACTTTATAGAGACTGAAGTCAATGCAATACATTCTTTCACCCATCTCCCAAGAGGTTTTCTCAGACACTGTAGTGGTTGTTTTTTTTTTTTTTCTCTCTCTCTCTGTATTAGCCAATAACTAGGAAGTTGTACATTTGAAAGGCCAGACATATTTTTCACACACTTCCTCAGTTAGTTGCCTTGCAAAAGTCTCAGGGAGGAGTTTCTACTCTCCACTTGGCTCTGCTCGATTCTTTTTTGCATCTCCTTCTTGATGACCCTGTTCCAACCCAGGCTTTGCTGCTCATTTGCTCTCTCAACCCTGATCAATTTTCAATTGGCCCTCACCAGTGCTCCTCTCTCTCTTGGATTCCGTGTTTCCCCAGCTGACACATCAGTCGATTCTTTACAGGTGGAGTTTGCTGAGCTACCTTCCTTTCTACTGAAATTGCAGGTATGTGGATTAGAATGACACCATGCCACAGGAAGAAAAGTCCTGTGTGCTCTCCTTTAACACTTTACTCATGAGAAAACTTTCAGTAACTGGAATACCGTGCCTTTGATTTCCTTTTTGTTTTCTTATCCTGCTTCTGATTAAGGTATTTTTTTAAAAAAAATTTAATACTTTGGTTCCTCTTCTCCATTATTCTTGAATAATCTTTCTGTCTCTGAATTCTTGTTAACTTCTCAGCTTGACTCACTAAGTCATCCACTGCTTTCACCTAGGTCAAGCCTGTCTCCATCAAGTGAAGTCCCTGGACTGCTCTTGTCCCAAGTTTGTCAATTGCACCCTACAGATCCACGTCTTTTATAGTGTTGAGGTTGAATTGCTAAGATGCCTGCTAACTTCTATTGCTACTCAACTTGCCACAGAAACAGGGGGGAGGAGTAGAAAGTGTGGGGAAGAAACGGGAGTCTAAAAAGCTGTTTTGAAGCTGATTAAAATAACCATCTCTGTTTCAAATATCTGTCCATGCATGGAAGCAAGCTAGGACAACAAGAGGAGGCTATGGTTAGTTGAGGCATCTCCATGTTAGTTTCCCTCTGTTATGTACTGGGCCTTGCTGAAGTCATTCAGCAAAGCTCAGAAAGTTGCAGAGAGGCTGGGCCTTGCTGAGTCATTCAGCAAGGCCCAGGAAGACTGGAAACGGGTTGCAGAGACCCGGACAGACCACATGTCTGCCCGGGACCGTTGCAGAGACCCGGACAGACCACGTGTCTGCCCGGGACCCAGACAGGCTGTCTCCAGCCTCGCGCGCACGCGTGAGGCAGGAGAATAGCCTGCATCGATTGGCTGAGTATTCCCTTGAAGGGAATATAAGAAGGAGTGGCCAGTATAGCAAGAGTTGTTGTAGTTAGTGCTTGATTCTGTGTTAGTTCTGTTCAAGTTCAATCTATGCTTCTGTTCAGCAAATGACTTTAATAAAGAACATCTTTTGCACCAACTGCCTCGTCTTCATGTCTGCCCAGCGAACAGAACATTGGCGATGAAGGTGGGATTTGCCATTTGGAATCCCAAAGAAACAGAAGTAGGCCTACTCACCTACAGGCCTGACGAGCGGAGAAGTTCGGCGTCCGGATGGAAGCGACTGCCTGCCAGCATGAAGACGCTGGAGGTGAGCTCGGCTTCAAGGGACCCCTTCTCATGCCTTGAAGCGGAAGGAATCGAGGAGAAGCCACCACTTGCCAGTACGAAGACACTGGAAGTGGGCTCGGCTGTGTGGGACCCCTTCTCCGAGAAGTACGGCGTCCAGCAGAAGCAACCACCTGCCAGTACTAATACGCTGGAGGTAGGCTTTTGGCTTTGTGGGACCCCTTCTCCGAGAAGCACGGCGTCCTGGAGAAGCAGCCGCCTGCCAGTACACAAACGCTGGAGGTGGGCTTGTCTTCGTGGGACTCATTCCCATTCCTTCCTCCTTCCTTGCAGCGAGAGACGTGGCTATCGGGCACAGCAATGTCCAAGCTGGACATTGAGGCTATGTCCAAGCTGGACATTGTCCAAGCTGAACATTGAGGCTATCGGGCACAGCAATGTCCAAGCTGGGCTGTCTTGGCGAGTCCAACACTTCGCGACCAAGAACCCTCCAGCTGCAGTCCCCGTCCATTAAGAAGTCGTGCGAGAGGCCTCCGGAGACGAATCCGAGGACAGACTTCAACCAGTGGCAGCAAGAAGACTGCAAGAGCACAGAGGACAACCGCCTGCATCCTGTCGGTGTTTCGGCTGTGGGGGTCACCACAGGAGAGCCGACTGCCGTTCTCCTTCTGCTGTTGCCGGGCATGTGGCAGGCAAGGCCACATCGCATCAGCCTGCTTGGGTCACCAGATACACAAGCCCCCTAATGAGTTGCCTCTGAAAGGTACCAAGGTCCCCAGCCAAAACAGGGTGGGTTTTTGCGTGTCCCGGAGGGGGGTGTTCAACACAGGAACGCATAGGCCCCTTAAGAAAAAGCTGCGCATAGACGTGAAGCTGCAGGGAGTTCCCCTGGCTATGGAGCTGGATACAAGCTCCGCTCTTTCTATTATTTCAGTAGACACGTCCAATAAGATTTGCTTCTGGAGTGGCTCAAGAGTTAGGCTCAGGCCCTCCAATCTTGTTCTCACTGATTTCCAGAACACGCGAGTAAGCGTGAAGGGGGAAGCCACGCTAAGAGTTCAGCGTAAGGAATTTGATGGCCGCTGTGCCACGGCCTATACTGACCACAAGCCTTTGCTGGGGTTGTTACTACTAACAAACAATCCCCACACACAAGCTTTTGCTGGGGTTGTTACTACCCACAAACAACCCCCACACATCATATCTCCTAGAATGCTGAGATGGTCTATTTCCTTAGCAGCTGATGATTACACCCTGTTTCACAAACCAGGCACTGAGAGGGGCCACGCTGCTGGCCTGAATAGGTTACCTCTTAAACAAATAAAGGCAGACCCTGCTCCTGCTGTACACATTCTGTCTATTCAGGACTTACCAGAATCTCCCCTCAATGCTAGGGATGTGGCTGCAGAAACTGCCACTGATCACACGCTTGCACGCGTGCTGACATGTGTGTTGTCAGGATGGCCTGACACGTGCCCTGGTACTGCTTTCCAGAGTTTCTGGTGCAGGAAGCACGAATTGTCCACATTCAAGGGGTGTATCCGGTGGGGCAATCGAGTAGTTATCCCGGCCTCATTGAGGACTAGAGTATTGCTCTCTCTTCATGAGGGCCATCCGGGAATAGTGAGAATGAAGGCGCTTGCGCGCAGCCATCTGTGGTGGCCTTGTCTCGATAAGGACATCGAGGCCCAGGTTCAGGGCTGTCAAGTGTGCCAGCAATCACGGCCAGAAATGCCCCAGGCCCCTGTACATAGGGGGGAGGAGACACTCTCTCCATGGTCATGTGTCCATATAGATTATGCTGGGCCCTTTCAGGGGCAATTCTTCCTCCTCCTTGTGGATAGCCATGCCAAGTGGCTAGAGGTTGTTCCTGTGTCCTCCACCACTACTGCCAGGACCATTCAGAGGAATCTTCGCTTCCCATGGCCTTCCTGATGTTTTAGTTTCAGACAATGGTCCACAATTTACTTCTTCCAAGTTTCAGGCATTTCTCCAAGACAGCTTGATCCGGCATGCCACATCTGCTCCTTTTCATCCTGCCACCAACGGTCAGGCTGAACGCATGGTGCGCACCACCAAAGACACATGCAAGAGAATCAATCATGGACCCTGGCATCACAGGTTAGCTGATTTCTAATTGCACACCGCACCGCACCTTGCACAGCTACAGGAAGAGCCCAGCTGAATTCCGCTGGGGTCGCAGACGCATTCGAAGATGGACAGGCTGCACCCAGACCGGGTGGCTCTTCACAGGTGTCACGGCTGCAGGCACCTCAGGGACTCCAAGTGGTTTCATCAATAAAGGGGTTACCTTAACACTTGGTTGTATGTATCATATTACTGTGAAGGCAAACCATCTCCTTACTGTACAAAGAGAATGTCTATTCTGTACATGTGTTAGTCACTGTAAATAGTCACCTCAGTGAAGTCATGGGGAAAACAAGGGTTTCAATATTGCAAAATGTATGATTCCAACTTAGACTGCAGTATTGTATACCAACCATTGCTAAGGCTACAGATGCTAAACCATGCCTGGAAGCCTCATGTAGGAAAATTCTGCACATTTTGTACCTTCTCCTCATGTTTGCCTCATGTTCAGGATGTGAAAGCGATGGTGACACATTCTATTCAGAGTGCGTTCATTCAATGGGAGGAATCCAAGTCCTTTTCCATCTTGTGGCTCAATTCAACGCCACATCGACCAGTTGCGCTGGCGGTTTCCAGGGTGCGGTTCCTCCCTTGGCTCCACTCTCGGGGGGGAGGGGGACCCCAATTATGATTGGGGATCACAGTCTCCCCAAGAGGGCATTTCTTCAAATGCTCCAGATGGGGGTCTTGCCACGGAGGGCTCCTGACTCTGTCAGAGGTCCCTGGCTAGGGACAGCTCCAGATGGGGGGGGGTCTTGCCATGGACAGCTCCTGACTTGGGCAGAGGTCCCTGGCTAGGGACAAATCCCCGTTCATGGGCCACTCAGGGTAATCCTGCTGCTGGTCTTGGGCTCGAGGGACAATGCTCCCAAGAGGAGTCCCAGGGAATTCCGGGGAAATCCACCCCACCAAGGGACTGGGGGAACTCAACCCCTCCAAGGAACTCTGGTGTTGGGTCTAGAGGATCCAGCCAGTCAGCTGTCATGGGGAACCCCTAAGTTGTCTGGGGAAAATAGCCCTGGGGTGTTTGCATAACACCTAACAGGCACTCCAGGCACCTATGCCTAGTGTAACACTTAACAGGCACTTCAGGCGCCTATGCCTATGGCAACACCTACCTCGAAGATTACAACTCAATACCTACCTCGAAGATTACAACTTTAATTAAACCCAGTCTGTTTCCACGCAGCAGAATGGGTTAAGAGTCCTCCAAGCAGTTACAGCAGATGTGAGGTCTCTAAGGTGCTCATATTGTCAACAAAGTGAAATATACCCAGGAACTGGGGGTTGTAAGGTAAAGACTGTTTGAACAAAGGCCAACCGGCCTGCCATGAGGTTGTTGTGTGTTAAGTGTTAAACAATGTGTATGTATTGTTTAATCCAAGAGGGGAGGGGTGTTATGTACTGGGCCTTGCTGAAATCATTCAGCAAAGCTCAGAAAGTTGCAGAGAGGCTGGGCCTTGCTGAGTCATTCAGCAAAGCCCAGGAAGACTGGAAACAGGTTGCAGAGACCCAGACAGACCACATGTCTGCCCAGGACCGTTGCAGAGACCCGGACAGACCACGTGTCTGCCCGGGATCCAGACAGGCTGTCTCCAGCCTCGCGCGCACGTGCGAGGTGGGAGAATAGCCTGCATCGATTGGCTGAGTATTCCCTTGTAAGGGAATATAAGAAGGAGTGGCCAGTATGGCAAGAGTTGTTGTAGTTAGTGCTTGATTCTGTGTTAGTTCTGTTCAAGTTCAATCTATGCTTCTGTTCAGCAAATGACTTTAATAAAGAACATCTTTTGCACCAACTGCCTCGTCCTCATGTCTGCCCAGCGAACAGAACACCCTCTATTTCTAATAAGCAAGAAAAAAGAAAGCTTTCCTGTGAGTGTCCAATGAGATAGTCCTCTCTCATGTGCCTAATGGATTTCTAAATTACTTTCTTCAAATGAAGCTCTCTGTAGCTTTAAATGCCAACTAAGGTAATTTTATTTATTTGTCATATTAGGGAAGCAGCCTTTTGATAGTCCTAAGAGGTCATAGTCTTCAAAGACCTGTATCTAAATCTGTGTCCAGAAAGCTACTGGCAAGTGGATGTATGTTCTTTCTTGAGGTACCAGACAAACCATGAGTGTTAACACTCTGGTTATCTAATACTTAACATACTAATACTTAATTGTTTTTAATGGTTGTTTTAATTACTTACTGTACACTGCCCAGAATCAAGTTTGTGAGCTGAGAGGCTAAATATGTTTAATAAATAAAAAGAAATAAACAAAACATAACATTTATTGTAAGATTAAGTTAATGGAATCTTGCAAGTCTGAAAGCATTTCTCCTTCCTTTACTTTTACCTTCCAGAAAACTAGGGTGGATCCCCTCTGAGACTCTTCCCACACATATTTTCCCTCTGAGGGCTGAGTTACCTTTTGTACGAGGGTTGTGTTATCCG
Organism: Azemiops feae; assembly: GCA_023970755.1. Classification (NCBI taxonomy): domain Eukaryota; kingdom Metazoa; phylum Chordata; class Lepidosauria; order Squamata; family Viperidae; genus Azemiops; species Azemiops feae. Next base: position 57,280 of record JALGBA010000005.1, read on the forward strand.
TGGCTCTTCTTCTTATCTCCGATGGTCATTCCCATGCCTTTATAATAAGTCATGGCTTTTACACAATGACATCATCATACAAGTTGTATCATTTGTCCCTTGCCTCTCTTATGAACACCTGTGGTTCCATCTTTTTCTCAACCAGTTCCTCAGAGCCTGCTTAAAACAACAACACAATGATGGCACAATAAGCCACAAATATAAAAACACATACAAAGAAAAATGACAGTCAATAAAATACCTAGCAATAGGATGCCAATATGTGCACCCGCAGCTGCAAACCTATTTGCTACATTCATTATTAATGATTACACTAGATTTTTAAACTCGGTAAGGTGACTTCACTACTGAAAATGGTGGCCTCATTTCAAATCCACTTATTTCAACTCGGACATGACTTCGGGGTACTTTTGCTCCTTGCCTCTTTTATCATTCCTAGGACATCAGTGCTCTTTCCCCCTAACCCTCTCTAAGCTAAAAGTAAGAACATAAATAAATAGTCAGAATAAATCCATAAATAAAATGTACCTTGGGAAAGATGGAGCGATCACTCTCGGACAATCATTTCTCCTTAGCTGTAAATATGTCAACCGGTGTTTCATTTCATGCTGACAATTAGGAATGAGGTTGGGAGCGATGGTCTTGCCCAAAGTATAAAAGAAAACTTCATCCCCTGAGATTTACAACAGAGAAGACTTTTGTGGCCTTTGGTATCTGGAAGTAAAATTCTGGCCTCCCCAATAAGGAACTACAGGGGAAACAGACAAGAATTGAATTGCTTTCGTGTGTTTTTACTGCTCATCTAAAAATGGCTGAGCATTCATCTGGAACATTAGACAGTTCCATGTGTTTTCTGTGAGAAGCAGAAAGAATTATTTGATCCTTATTAATGCTGCACTTAGCATATTACTGTTAAGCAGTAGGACTAAGGCTTGGACACCTCAAATATTTCAGAGTCTTGGATTCCTTTACACAACAAATGCTTAGCAGACAGAAACAAGCCAAATCAAACAGGTATTATATCTTGTCACGTTTTTATTTTCTTCTTGTTTTTGCTTGCAGTAGTATGGTGCAAATAATCTGTACACATGATGTTTCTTTAAATAAAGGTCTTAGCCTATGAAGGCACTGAAACAAGGAGCCTATATTTTCTGTACATTAGACTTTAATAAAGAAAACAAATTTCCATACCTAGCAAGAATGCAAGTATTGTTTATTCAACTTAGAGTAAAATCTATCCGCAGATTTTTTTTTTAATCCTCTGTTTAGAAACTTTCCCATTTTCTAAATAGAGCTGATGAAGAAAATTGGTTCAAGATTTTTTTTTAAAAAAATGAAATACTTAAGTATTACTATCGCAAACATGAATTGTATGTCATTTCAAAATAATTGTGTTAAGACCTGGAACTAAATTAAGAAGCACCTGTCACGATGGGCTAAATTAAAAGTGTCATTGTTGGGAAGAATTTCTGTAGTAAAAATGAATGTTTTGCTTAGAATGTTGCTTTTGCTTCAGACAATGCCTATTTTGAAAATGGATGTACCATTCATGCATTGACAAAAAGCTCTATCTAAATTTGAATGGCAAGGGAAAAAAATATGAGTTAAATACCAAAAAAATGTTACAAAAATGTTATAAGATGCAAAGAAAAGAGGAGAATTGAGTTTACCAAATTTGAAATTAAGCTTGCTGCTTGTTGCTTTGTTTAGATGATAGAATGGGAGTTGCTGAGAGGCGGGAGACTTTTAGATGATCTGAGGTTTGGATGGCATAGGTATTTATGGTATGATAAAGTTTATATGGATCTTAAAAACACTTTATTAGATGTGCCATATTGAGAATAAATACAAAACCAGGCATTACCTTTAAATGTCTCTACAGATCTCAGCACAAGAATCATTTTTATGGAAATTTATAGAAAATGGGAGAGGAAACAGGAAAAGACAATAGTTAACATACCAGGAATTATTGGAGAATCACCAAGGGTGAATATAAAATTAAATCGAGAGCAACTAAGATAAACCAGTTTGGTCTAGTGATTAAGACACCAGGCTAGACGCCAGGAGACGTGAGTTCTAGTGCTGTTTCAGACAGGAAAGTTGGCTAGGTAATCTTGGGCTAGTCCCTCTCAGTCAACTCAGTTCTGATGGGGAGTCATTATAAAGACTTAAACCAAAGCTGTCATAACATTTTTGTTTGCAGATATGTTGCTTCTCAACCCAACTCACCTCACATGATTATCGTTATGGGGAAAATAGGGGGAGGAAGGAATATTAGATATGTTTTTCATTAGAGAAAGGTCATTATTGACATTAATCAATGACTGGAAATCCCTTATGGATTTCTTCGGTAAAAAAGAAATTGATTTTGTGACTTATTGTTTTGATAATTAGAAAGGATAGGTTATAGATAAAAAGGAATTATAGCGTGATCTTAGAGAGAGAGAGAGAGATTTGATTAGAATTTTATGTATAACTGCTGAGACGATGATCAGAATCCATTTCTTCGTATTTCTTTTCATGTTTTCTGTTCTTTTGTTTTATCTTTCTTTTTTCTGTCCTTTTTTCTTTGTCTCTTTTCTTTTCCTTTCTTTTTCTTCTTTCGCATTTTCTATAGCTTTCTCTTTGAATGTATTTCTTATGTATGTAAAATCTTTTAATAAAAATATTTTTTTTAAAAAAGAAGCTTTCCCATTTTCTGTTCCTTTTACTTTGATTAAAGTGCTGCTGTCAGAAATAAGAAATGCTTTTTAAATAAGAGATTTTGAAAATCTACTTCATACATGAATCTTGATGTTCCAGTTCTGTTTGTTTTCTCATAAAAGAAATTGAATGTTAAGGAACATCTTTGAACATTGCCTAGAAAATACCAAGGTAAAAGGCATTTGTCTAGTAATGGAATGATATGGTAGCCTGAAATATTTATGATTTGCCAATAGAAGCAATAAAATTCATATACCTGAAATGGCTTAATCCAACCCATGTCTGATGGTTGATTGACTTGATCCTTGTTGAGGCTTCTCCCACATTAGCCCCTTGGAGCTAGATCAGGTCACTAACTTGGGGAAAAAATCACATTACAAATCTGAGATAAAAGATTGGTAAAAGTATAAAGCATATGTTAGACTTTCATAGTCATTTAAAGTTTAATACTTTATTTGATACTTGTTACAATATTATATTCTAGAATGATCTCCTACATTTACTGTAAAGTCAAGAGTGTCTTATGCTTTTCTTGATACACACAGAGAAGCATTCCCTGATGCAATTTGTTCATATGCACAAATGTGTTTACATATCCAACTGATACACTGCTACATACATACCAGTTGAGTGTTGCACATACTGTATATCATGTAATGTAACTGGCTGGGTTTACATATTGAGCTAATCTGTAATGGGTTTATTTGGTTTTGCCTTAGGATGATGCCTTAGACCAGGGGTAGGCAACCTTGGCTCTTTTATGACTCGTGGACTTCAACTCCCAGAATTCCTGAGCCAGCATGGCTCAGCTTGGAAACCTCTCTCTTTCCCCTCAGCATGGCTGGCTCAGGAATTCTGGGAGTTGAAGTCCACGAGTCATAAAAGAGCCAAGGTTGCCTACCCCTGCCTTAGACCAACTGTTGTATTTGTAAATCATAATTTACCCTTTTGCTATTAATTATTCCAGTTGTATAAGGCCAATTGCCATAGCTGCATTACACTTCATAGTTGTAAAGAAAGCATTAATATAATAATTACAGTGAAATATTCATAAAATAGTTAAAAGCATAAATAATTAAAATCCGGGGGTTTTGTTTGACTGTTTTGTTTAAATAATGATTTAAATTCTACATGATGAAGGTCAGTTTCTTCAGTTCAACAGAAAGAAGTCTAAGGATCAGGAGTGGCTACTGAGAAAATTTCTTTAAATTGTCATTAGTTGAACAATATCACTGGCAATCAGTGAAATGCTCTTAATACAGACATAATTATGAGAAGTGTTCTGGCTATTGCCTCAGTCTACAATATCAGAGCCTATCTGTTCTTTCTTGGAGAGTTTAAAACCACCCATTATTTTCAGCATGCCTGGATTAAATTTCTTTCATTCCATTTATTATGGAATAATAGGCAGACCTTCAAAAGAATAATACCATTCCCAATTAAGAAACAGAGAGACATATTGCACCCAACTCCAATTCTTCTAATAGGTTTTCCCAGGGGATTCATTTGGACATTGAAAAGCATTTTCCAGGTTGAATATTGTTTACCAATGACATCATCAGAAATCCATCTGTAAAGATTGTCTGTATAACAGTTCTTCAACTTTGCCATCTCTCAAGAAATGGAGAAGAAAAAAAAATCAGTGATAGCTTAGAGATCAAGAAGTCCTCCTATGTAATGTGCCTTTCTTTGACCATCAGTTAAAGCCTGACTCAAGCTGACCAAGGCAACCTCAATACTGCTGGCCACTCTGAAGCCGGATTGAAATAGTGTAGGTGTGTCACGTATAATAGAGAAGAAGTGATAGAGGGAGTTGAAGTTGCCAGAATCTTGGGCGAAAGTAACCATGTCATACTGGAATTTAATATAACACAAACACTATCAACAGAAGACAATCCAACCAGTGTCTTGAACTTCAAAAGAGCTGACTTTAACAAACTCAGAGAGAATCTAGGAAAGATTCCATGGATGAAAATCCTAAAGGGGAAAACAACCCAAGAAGTGTGGGAAACTGAAAAATGCGATCATAAAAGCCCATGCCAGCACAATACCACTGAAAAAGAAAAACAAGAAATTCAAGAAGAAACCAACATGGCTGCACAAAGATCTCTCTGGCAAACTGAAAGACAAAAAGGACAAATACAAAAAATGGAAAGAGGGACACATAACTAAGGCTGATTATCAGCAGACAGCCAGAACATGCAAAGATGAAGTCAGGAAAGCAAAGGCTCAGAACGAACAAAGATTTGCAACAGAAATCATGGATAATAAAAAAGTTTCTTCCAACGTATTAACAACAAGAAAAAAGTCAAGGAAACTGTAGCTCCACTAAAGAGAGAAGATGGCAAAGAAATTACAGGCAACAGGGAGAAAGCAGAGCTGCTTAACTCATACTTCGCATCATTCTTCACACAAAAAGAAACTATAGCCCAACATATCAAAAAAACCACTGCAAAAGACAAATTAGAAACAAAAATTAAAATAAACAAGAAAATGATAACAGAACACCTATCCGACCTTGACAAATATAAATCACCGGGGCCTGACAGATTACATTCCAGAGTTCTGAAAGAGCTGGCAGATGTTATCTCAGAATCATTGCACTACATCTTTCAAAAACCCTGTAGCACCGGGGAAGTACCTGAGGATTGGAAAAGGGCTGATGTGGTTCCCATCTTCAAGAAAGGAAAAAGAAATGGACCCAGGAAACTATAGACCAATCAGTTTAACATCAATACCTGGGAAGATCCCAGAAAAGATAATAAAAAAACCAGATCTGCGAACAACTATAACTAGTAGCCAGCACGGATTTGTTAAAAACAGATCATGTCAAACCAATCTTATTTCATTCTTCAACAAAGTGACTAAACTAATAGAACAGCGAAATATTGTGGACGTAGTATATTTAGACTTCAGTAAGGCATTTGATAAAGTAGACCACAACCTACTCCTTGGTAAGCTAGAAAAAGGTGGAATAGACAACATCACCACCAGATGGATCTGTAGCTGGCTGACAAACCGTACTCAACGAGTAGTCCTCAACGGCACTACATCCACATGAAGAGAAGTAAGCAGTGGGGTACCACAAGGCTCCGTCTTAGGCCCAGTATTCTTCAATATCTTCATTAATGACTTAGATGAGGGAATTGAAGGGGAACTCATCAAATTTGCAGGTGACACCAAACTGGCAGGAATATCCAACACCCCAGAAGACAAACTCAGGATCCAAAAAGATCTTGACAAACTTGAACAATGGGCCCTATCCAACAAAATGAGTTTCAATGTGGAGAAAAGCAAAGTTTTACATTTAGGCAGGAAAAATCAAAGGTACAATTACAGATTGGACAAGATCTGGCTTAAAAACAGTAGCTGTGAGAGGGACCTTGGAGTCCTAGTGGACGATCACTTGACTATGAGCCAGCAGTGTGCAGCAGCAACCAAAAAAGCTAATATAATCCTGGGTTGTATAAACAGAGACATAGAATCAAGATCATGTGAGGTATTAGTACCACTTTATAAAACCCTAGTAAGACCACACCTGGAATACTGCAGCCAATTTTGGACACCATATCACAAAAAAGATGTTGAGAGTTTGGAAAAAATTCAGAGAAGAGCAACTAAGATGATCAAAGGCCTGGAGACTAAAACATATGAAGAACGGCTGCAGGACTTGGGTTTGGCTAGTCTAAAGAAAAGAAGAAATAGGGGAGACATGATAGCAATATACCAGTATTTGAGGGGCTACCACAAAGAAGAGGGGGTCACATTATTCACCAGAGCACCAGAGGACAGGACAAAAAACAATGGTTGGAAACTGGTCATAGAGAGAAGCAACCTGGAATTAAGGAGAAACTTCCTAACAGTGAGGACAATTAACCGGTGGAATAGCTTGCCCCCAGAAATTGTGGGCGCTCCATCACTGTAGATTTTTAAAAAGAGGCTAGACAGTCACTTGTCTGAGATGGTATAGGTTCTCCTGCTTGAGCAGGGGACTGGACTAGAAGGCCTCCAAGCTCTATTCTATTCTATTCTATTCTATTCTATTCTATTCTATTCTATTCTATTCTATTCTATTCTATTCTATTCTATTCTATTCTATTCTATTCTATTCTATTCTATCAAGAACTCTGAGTTCAATGCGCATGCAAGCATTGTAAATTCCATTCAGCCAAATGCAATCACAAATTCAATGCAGTATTTCCATTAGTTGAGAAAGCTGAGGGTAGAGAGAAGAAGCACACATATTTAAAGGATTCATAAGAATTTGTGCTACTGTGTCATAATTGCAACCTCACGTTGATTTATCTACTCTTTGCAAAAAGCAAAACACTTATATACTTTCCTGTCTAGAAATTATCTACTGATTTAATCAGTGACTTCATGCATCTCGCATATGGGCACAACGGTTAACCCCACAGTATATTTGTTGAACTTTGGATACCATTAATTTCTTCATAGTTTTATTAAAAAGAAGAGAGCTTTGAAACCATGGGATAACTCTTAAAATACTTCCCTAGTTTACCACTTAAATATATTATAGATAGAACCATTAAGAATGTTTTTACCTAGAACAGAGAGGTCAGAACAGGATGAAAAGGAGATCTCATAAGTACTTATTCTTACATAAATAGGACATCCCAGAAAATAAATGAAGTTGTGTCAGTTTTCAAGCTTAGGTAAATCTCAATTTCCTTCCTGAATTGAATCATTTTCATTTTTAATGAGCATGTTGAAATTGGTTTCATGAGAAATACTATTAAAACCATGCTATCAAGGTACATCCTTATCGTTTTTGCTCAAATTGAACATGGCTTCACATGAATATTCATGGCAAAAGCTCCGTAATTTACACTTTCTAAACCCTTGTTGGATAGTCAGAAGCTCAGCCTCCACCACTGTTCAATGTCAAGGGCAATGCACTTTTCTCTGAGCAAACCATCATGTTAAGCCAAGAAGATTCAGCTGTCACTTTCTAATGAGCAAGCTGTTTTGATACTTGGTGAATGTGGGTGGATAAGTGTGTTTAACTGCACATATATTTCTATTTCTTCCTCCCCTGTTTCTATAGATGTGACATACATTAAGATAAATGCTATTTGCATGCTTAAATCAATGTTGCCAATTCATTCCTTAAATTTTTCAGCTTTGTGATTCTTTTTACTTGCCAATTTCTGCATTTTAAGCTAAAAAAAAGAACAATATACTTGTATTGCAACCTGAAGAAACAGAGAACAACTCCCTTGCCAGTTTAACTGAGACTAAACATCTGTATTTCAATTGGCAGACTGTCCATGCTGATTGTACTCAACTATAAAACCTAAAGAGCATGTATAGTAAAATTTCCTTTGACATAAGCTTGACTCTGATAACTTTATGGAAATGCCCATATAGCTTTCTTAGCAACAGCATAAAGGTAATTTACTGTTGCCTTTTCCCAGAGGTTTTTTTTTTTTTTAACTTGTCAGTTTAGTCTTTAGCTCTGGGATTTTCTGATAATATCCTATCCAAATACTAACTAGGTCTGCTTATCTTTTTAAGACCAGCCAAAGTTGGCTTGGTTCTAACACCAGCTGTTGGAAAGATCAATAGAGAGCTTCTGAGGTTCAGCCAACACCTAGAGATAAACAGGCATTGGAAGACTAAATCTGGAATGCAAGGCCATGCAGGTAACCAATCTGTATACAAAATTCAATCAGGGTTGAGAATTAGACTAATTGGAAATAGCAGCCTGATTCTAATGTCTTTAGCCTGGATCTAAAGATCACAGAATCCCTTTCAGCAATGAGAAGGCTAATCTTTTCACAGAAAGGATTCTTAGAAGATTGAGGCAGGTTTTCAGACCCAACATCAATCCAATGGTGTTGAGCTTCCAAGCTTATAGGCTAAGGTCTACTTATTTGGTATCCTGACATTTTGCCATCAACTGTGACTTGCGTCTTCAGAGGGTAAAGTGTTCTGTTCTGCAGCATACATTTTGGCAGCTTATAGACAGAAATAGTATGAATTCAGTAACCAAACACCTTATGAAAATGCATATATAAAGAAGTGTATTTAAAAATGCAAAATGTGGTGATGTGATGTAATGGACTTGTGATTGAATAAAGGACAACCTATAAATTATTCCAAGCACCTTTATCATCCCAAGAACTATTTATGTGTTGTAGTTTCTCCTCCCTTTGCAACAGAATTGATATTCACATTTCACTAAAAAATATTGCTCTTTGAGGGATATGTCCTGCCAAACAAGAGGAATGCCCAGTTGCTGTTCACAAAGCAAAAATAAATAACATTTTTAGAATCAAGTTAGCACACGCTGCCATGCTGGATACAAAGCAATTCTTCAAATGGAATTACTTTGTTTAACCTTGTAATAGAAACAAACTGTTCGTTTATCTTAGGTGCCTGACCTTGTATTGAGGCAGTGTCTGGTTCAAGCCCAGTTCACTGGGGCTAATAATAATTTTAAAAGCTCAGAGCAACACAGTGTGTAGGGGAAGAAGGAATTACAAATTGGACTCAATTTAACAGAAGTACAAGAAAAAGAAATGCAGAGAAGTTAAGGCCCTTTAAGCCTGTGGAAAGCTGAAAATGACTCCTTTGACTTGAGGAAGTTTTGATCAAATCACCCCATTGAATCACATCAAAGTAGGAATCTACTTGGGAGCAGCAAATCAAATGAGGATCCTTTTAAATGCTTCATAGCTTTCCTACATGCTTCACAGATGCAGTGACCTTTTTTAGCTCATGGCGTTAATACAAGAAACATACAATATTGCATCATAGTTCCCCTATCCAGAGAATGCTGAGAAGGTCAAATGGTGTGATGGGTGGGCTCTCTGATTTTGAAGTAGCCGATGAATGAGCTTTAATAGCTCATTACATTATCCAACTCCCTTGGGGTGGAAAGTCTAACATTGTTTTGGGTTTATTCATTTTCTCAGCTCTCATTTCTTTTTACTGGGTCTAGATACAAGCTGTAACTATGTTCCTTACTGTGCTAATGGAATGTTGTGCTCCTTTGATGATTCCGTCAATACAACTAGGAGTTCAATGCAGTTTTGAGCACTCTCTATATCAGTTCAAGGTTGACCAATCAAGTAGGCATCTTGAGTCAGACCTAATATATAGAAGAGGCAGGTTTTAGTCCCTCAGGCATGAGTAAATGGATGCCAGTTAACATTGACAAACACTGGCTTAACATTAACTGTTATTGCTTTAAGAATAGAGAACATCAAGCTATGAATGCCACTTCATTTGTGCCAGCTTCCCATTCTGTAATCTGTCTTTGTATATATAATCACTATCAACCAGCTTCTGATACCTTTATAACTGAATAGTATCAGCTAGCCACAATCTTGACAAAATTAGCAAATTGGAAGTAGTCCTGCCCAGAAGGGGCCAAGCTTCATAACCAGCTTTACTAACTTTGCAAGCATCCAGAAAGCCTAGCAATCAGAAGCAACAAAAACAGCACCCCACCACATAGACATTTTTCAGACTGTTTCACCAAGTCTGTTTCACAGGAAAAAAGGAATGGATGCTAAGAAGTTAAAATAAATTATGAAAAAATAAAGCAATGCAAAAAGGTTCCTGAAGAAAATAAAATTTATGAAAAAAGTTTAAAATGTACAAATGCTGAAAAAAAAAGTATTGGTAGATCTGGTCAGTGGCAAGGAATGAATGTCAAAAGAACAGAAGATGGCTTTGAATAAGAGTATGCTTTGCCCCTTTTATCATGGAGAATGGAGAATTGAGTACATGAGGAGAAAACATAAAAATATGTTGACTGCACTGAGAATAGCATACTTAAGAAGTGAGTACTGTACAAGAAAACAAGAAGAAATTGAGTCCTGAGGGAAAAAATGCCGAATGAATGTGGATTGAATACAAAAGTGAGTGACCAGCACAAAATAAATGCACTAAGCTGGTTTGGTCATGTAGTGAAAATGACAGATCAAATTCTAAAATAGATATAGGAAACAAAAATGGATGTACTGAGATAAAAGGAAGCCCAGGAAAATCAAGGTTGGATGATGTTGATGAGAAGAAACACTCAAATATTAACTATGAAAAATATTTTTCATTTCTACATAATGTATATAATTGCTTTTTCTCCAGTTACTTGTCCTTTGCCATGTTCAGGGCAGTGATCAGATGCCCAGGCAGTTTAGTTCTTTTGGATCCAGAGAAAATAAGCATAACAATGAATAAAGAACTGGCTCTGCCAGATGGCTTGGGAACCCAATGGTGAAGCTTCATACTGGAGATATTTGACTAATTAAAATTCAATGTAACCTCAGCTCCCTTCTTTGCCATCTTGTCTCCTTGATTTTATCTCTTAATGTATTTATTTCTGTGTTTTAATAATGATGATTTTAATGTTTTTCAATGTTTGTTATATTGTAAGCTGCCCAAAGTTATTGGATATGAGATGGGAGGCAAATAAAATTTATAAATAAATAATACAATAAAAAGATTTTAAGTTTTTGTGGTAAGAACACCCCCCCAGAGAATGAAATGTTTTGGGGAATATTAAAAGAGGCAGAATATTATATTTCCCCAAAGGAGAAATAGAGAAAAATCTTAACAAAGGCAGAAAGCAGCCCCAGTGTTTCTTAATAGTCTCAAGCAGAAGCCTCAAGTCTTTAGAGATGGATATTTTGTACCTATTAAGAAAGACTGGGTCAATCTATTCATAAACAAAATGCCTACAGCCCCCACAGCTGATGAGATTAAGACTTTACATTTCCCCACCCAAATTCTAGGGACAGAACATGACCTTTAGGACATAATAGGATTAACCCACCACCATTAGACTAGCAAAAGACACAAAAGCCCATCTCATTGCACAACCCAGAAACATTTCCACTTCAAAGTCTCAGAGCCCCATAAAGATCCACTAACTCTCAACTCCATTGGTCAGCTGTCCCAGAACTGCATACTGTTGTTGGTTCTGCTCATCATTAAACCTTCTTTCCAAACAGCTAGCCTGCATTTTATTTCCAGCATCTTAGCCTCCATTTTATTTACTCCCGGCTTGGAACTGGTTCTGATATTTTTCTTTCAACATTTTAATATTAACTCAAGCAAACAGATTTAAAAGCATAACATAAAAAAACATACATACCAACCAAGATGATATCCAAATCTCTTACAAGCTGTCAGGAGGTCTTTATAACAGCAGAGATACCCCAAGAATGGCCAATTTCCACAGTATCCACTGCTAGGTTTTGTGCAGTAGCTCCCAACTTAAAGGTGAATACTAGGGTTTTTATTAAAACCTGGCACCATGACTTCAGGGCCCCTACATCTGTGGTCCAAGATGCAAAACCTAACCCTGATTGATTGGGTGGCACATGTTTCAGAAATCTGAGACTTTCACAGATAAGAAAAGCTTTGCCGCTATGTGAACATCCCTCTACTCCTTCTCCTTTATTCAGCCAACAAAAGTGAAGAACAAGCAGGTTAGCTCAGAATGAGCTATAAACATTTAGACTTGTCTTAATATGAAGGAGGAATCAAAACATGTTGCTAAACTCCTCAAAATAAAAAATGGTCTTCCACACTTTGGCTGGTTTCTAATGAAATCACCTTGTGCAAAATAGGAACAAGTATGAATTGTTGAGAAGGTCAGATATTATCCCATTAAGATATTTCTTCAGGGTTTTCTCAGTGTGATTCTTTTTTCAAAGCGAAACAGAGAGCTGGAAGCCCATTTTGCTCATAGCATGTGATCTAAATAAACACACAATCCTAAGTCTGAACTAAATTATAATTATGTCCATGTTCCAGAGGCATTTCTCATAATAACACTTGAAAAGACAGAAAGATGAATTGATGCTGCAGGTTACGGTTGCCCAAATGCTTCCTTTCTGCAGGAAGTAACTATATCAACACGGCTCCCTAAGGAGCACTCTGTCCATTGACAATGTCTACTAATAAAGGAGCATGCAAGGGGTCCAATAAGCAGAGATTCTGCACCACAGAAAAGCCTCATCGTTTATTGCTACAGAGAAAGGCACATCAAATGGGACATACCTAACCTTTACAAATGCTAGCTGAAATTGCAGGATCTGACAGAGAGAGAGAGAAGCAGCTTTTCATCTAAGCACCTCAAGCTGTCACAGAGCTATGAACAGTTAAACTTGGGAGTCTTCAGAGACATGTTCATGTTCGGCACAATAAACTCTGTTATTTATTTACTACCTACAACAAGACCGGATAATGTACGATATTCCAGCTATTGGACCCCAACTCCCATTAATCTTAGTGGACCATTAACAAGGGAAAGTTGAGTTGAAAAAAGCTGCCTATTGCTGATCTTGCCAGAGAATCTGGAGCAGAGTTGGAAATTTTCAGAAATTTCCTCTGGGGCTTCTAAAACTTTGTGAATATACCGTATTGCTGAAATATACCAGTTATGACAGAGATATATGTGGCTTTTGAGAAAAATGGAGAACCAAAGCAAATGCCTTTTATCTGGCTTAACTTCTGGTTTTCCCCAAATAAACGCTGGAAGCGGTATGAGTGGATATAAATAGAAGACTTTTAAATGGGAACCGTCTACCTTCTCCACCAGCAGCAAGTGGTATTGTTGGCTCCCCTTTTCTTCCTCCTTTAAGCAACTACAGCAACAGTGACAGTGATCATCTATTATTATTATTTAGTTAAATTAGCTAACAGCTTGGAAACCACTCCAGGCAACCAATATTTTGATTTTCCTATAAGGTCCAAAAGGCTGCTTTGTTCCATGGTATTTCAAGTTAACAATTAGCATCAGGAAAATTATTTTAGTCCCAATTTCATTTTGTTTTCTCCACAATGCTCTGGACAACACAGCCTCGGGATTATTTTGGGGGATGGGGAAAGGAATTTCAGCAGTAATCATAGGTATCAACTTCTCTTTCTTGTCACTGGAAAATGTGCTCAAGGAGAAAGAAAAATGTGTAACCTGAATTATATAGGTTAAACCCTACAAATTTTCAAGGCTATTTTAGCGATAGGTAACTCTGCCAAGTTGGGTTTCAAACAGCTTCCATTTCCAAACTAAAATGTGTGATTTCTTTTTAAAGGTCAGCACAAAAATTCTTGTGCTTTATGAAAGTTTCTCTTAGTATGCGTATTTTTATATATTTTCTCTATTATATTAGCTTTTCAATGCACTGTTCTGTAAAAGCAAATATTTATTGTGATAATGTTTCTGAATATACACATGTATGTGTGTTTTTCATACATATCTCCAGATGGAAAATTGTCCCACAATTTTCAAAAAGTGTATCTATTTATATGAAATTGTAAAGCTTTTATTTTTTTTCCTCCCTCCTATGTATTCCTAGCAATTGCATATCCACTTATTTGGGACTCTCACACTGAATTCAGCAGGACTTTCTGTTGTGTAAACTTCTTCGGAAAGAAAGTAGCATTGGTATAACTCAAACTGGCTATGTAACGAATAATGACAGATGATCCATCTTATATCCCTCAGGCAAAATCAATAGGAAGCATTAATGGGGTGAATCAGCTACTGTTCAACCTGCAATCTGAAGGGTTTATTGCTATCACAATTTACTACAAGTAAAATATCAAGGTTAGGAAAACAAATTATGGAAAAATAACACAAGGTACTCTGACACTAAAGTACTAAAAAAATCCTTTATCATTTGGATGCTCCAAGAAATATAAGTTAACAAAGTAAGTCAATTCCAGATACATGGTGTAGTGTGGCAGCAATTTCCAGAAGGATGAAATAAGAGCATAAAAGACATAAAACTAGCCAAACCTATTAAACAAGTTAGGGAGAGCATGCAAAACATGGGTTTTGAAATGCTTTCCAACTCATTCACAAGCTGTGGACATAAAAGGCATCTGCTTTTTCTTCTGTGTAATGAAGTAACATAGAGAAACAGATTAGGTAACCCATAGGTGTTGGCTATGAGATGGGCAGCAAATAACTTTCATAGATATAGATAGATAGATAGATAGATAGATAGATAGATAGATAGATAGATAGATAGATAGATAGATAGATAGATAGATAGATAGATAGATAGATAGATAGATAGATAGATAGATAGATAGATAGATAGATAGATAGATAGATATTGGAATAGAAAGTGGGAAACTTAGATTCTAGTCCTGACTTAGGCACAAAGCCAGCTGTGTGACCTTGGATCAGTCTTCCTAGGAAGAAGACCAGGCAAAGATGACACCAAGAAAACTGGATGGATTTGCTCAAGCAGCCACCAGGAATGAAAACTGACATCAAGACATCCAAACATAGGCAAGACGGTGTATTTGCTTTCTGTATTTTCTGTCCCTCATATCTCCCTAGAAATCTGTTTTTCTAGAATGCTTTTCTTCACAGTCCTAAGCCTGATCCAACCCACTCTAAACTTGCTTTTGCTTTTGGTGGGTCTTCATCTATTCACTTTTCAGAGTTATTCTGCTGACTATGAGAGGGACAGAGACCTTAGCCTCTTTATATAATTCCTTTCCAACATTCTGTTGTTATTTTTGTTATTTTTGTTATTATTATAATGTAGATTTCTTGTAGCCATTCTGCTCCCCCGCAAAAAACCCCTCCAGGTGACTTTTAAGCTTTGTAAGGATAGAGAGACTAAAAAAGGAATTATAAAGTTCCTTCCACATCAGCCAAGATAATAACTGTATGCCCAGTTGTCATATGTAATGTGGAAGTCGTGGTTATAGTCGTGATTATATTGCTTGTTGAAATCTTGTCTAGATCTCCACCCCTATGGAGATTAGAAACTGTGCTGATGTGAGAAGGTTAAAGGATGTATTATTTCTTCTTCGCCAATGATAGTTCCTGCAAAGATGCTGAAAGTGGCTCTTATTTACCAAACTGACACATTTCCTTTAAGTAACGTTCAGATGATTTATCCCAGATTGCATTCTTGTCATTCAGCAATCTGCTTCAGGGATTACACTTGTATATGGTTCTGGCTGCTTATAAGTTAATAAAAATACTGGACAGCAAAGCGTCAGGAAGCTCTTGGCTTAAAAATGAAAATACCTATCCTTCTTTTCTTGCTCCAGGCATTTAGTGGGCAAAGTTATCATTGTTTATTCTAATAAATAAATAATCCTATTATAAATTCATAAAGAGTAAAGCCCCTTATAAATAAATGGTTGTATATCTAATGCTGTAAGATGATTTTTGCATGCTTTTAACATTTATTTTGTTGATTTTAACTCAAAATTACTTAACTTAAATCGGAACCTCATTTTAACTACAGTGAGCCCTTGGGGATTTATGGTGATATATAAGAATGAATGAATGAATGAATGAATGAATGAATGAATGAATGAATGAATGAATGAATGAATGAATGAAATAGATGACCCAATGTAAAATAAAAGGAGATTCAGTCCTGACTTTCTAATTCCATTTTCTGTAAAGTCTTTTCATAAAGATATTTGGATCCCAACTGCCTCCAACTTAAATTGGAGCTTGATTTTAATTATACTTGTCAAGTCCCCAAAGAAATGTATTTTAACCCTATGCCTATTTTCTACTTCTGTAGCCTTTCTTTGTGACCTGCCATTCTGTTGGGAGGGGGGAGCTTTGGGATTGCTTTGCACTGTCTGCTAAGATACCCTTCCCCCAAGGGATGGAATGTCTCTCCCTTATCTGAGAGATGGTTTGCACTTGGAGCCAGAAGAAATCAAAAGTGAGAAAGACCTTGAGGAACTCGCCAAAAAGACCAGTTACCAAAACACTATGCCACCTGTGGATTGGCTGGCATTCAAACAAAGACTGGGACACTGGGGGGAGGAGTATTGCATGTTACTTTTAATATACTGCTTCGCGGGGTTTTCTCTCAGACCTCGCCTTGATTGCCTGCTGTCACTAGCCCCTAATAAAAGTTCGTTTTGAGACAATGCCTGTTTCAAGAGTTCTGCTTTCTTGGGTGGCTTAGTTGAGGTAGGTCCTTACAATACTACTGTGAGTCCTTGGGGATTTATGGTGATAGAAAAGAATGGATGTATGAAATAGCTGGCCCAATGTAAAATAAAAGGAGAGTTGGTTCTAATTTTCTAATTCCATTTTCTGTAAAGGCTTTCCATAAAAATATGTAGATCCCAGCTGCCCCTCTGATAAGAGAGATACAGATAGGTAGATAGCTCTTGCTTTGCAGACTATGATTCCTAACTGAGATCATGAGGGGAAAAAAAATCTTTCCTGATATCTTGGCTCATTTTCATTGGAATCAATTAGAACAACAAGATAAAGATTTGGCATAATTGATGCATGAATCATTGTTTTAAAAACTAGGGGAAAAACACATTCACTGAGGAGGGAAGGTAAGAAGCAAATGAATTATCATTATCATCATGATTGTAAGCTTTTTTTCCATCTCTGAATAGGTGATTGCAATACAAGAGTATCATAACCAGTATATTTTAGTAAAGCATACTTAAGTGGAACTGTTTAGAACTGGAGTAGTTTAATAGTGCTGGGACTCTGATTGGAAGGATAAATTCAAGCAGTCTATTGCTCCTTCATTCCTCCTCAGGTGAGTTGGATTGCAATAGTTGCAATGATTGGAAATTCTGAAAAAAATCTAGATTAACATTATGTAGGTACTGTAAAGAAGATGGAAGTGAGGGGGGGAAATGATCTCAGAACAACTGGACCATGATTAACTGTAACAAATTCTGAACTTATTCACTTAGCTAAGAACATCCATATAATAATCCACTAATCTTATTGATGAGAGTAATTTGTTATGTTCACTTTTACAATGTAGAACCATGCTGTTGGAAAAGATCCATTATTCCATTTTTACACCGTAGCCCTAAATTGGACTGCCAATCTATTTAAGTAGTGCCAGATACTCCAATTTCAGCACTGCCCAAGGTTTTCAGCCCTGCTAAGCAAAGTTCTTCCTTTACTAGGAGATGCCTAGAAATGCATCTGAAACCTTCTGCTTATCAAGCATACATGCTGCTGCTTAAGACCCTCCAAAGTAATAAGAAATCATATGAATGTGATGAACACTCCACTGTAAACTTCTCCTAGGTTAGTCAGTGCAATTGAACTATGAAACCCATTTCATTTCCACCTTATTGAATCACTTCTCCTAAAATTTCCATAATTTGGTTTTGCAATTGTTGGATGTTCTGGATACAAATAAATTGCTAATTAAATCTGCACCTCTCTTTTTTTATTCCCTTTTATTTGGCTTCCCTTTTCCACGCATCTCCATGACTCAAGTTTCTTCCTGTTCCTTATTCACTGAAGACTTCCTTTCTTATTTTCTATCTTTGAATCTCCTAGGCTTTCCGGCTGTTTTGTCTGACCCAAGAAGAAATAGTCTTCCTTAGAACTTGCACTACCCAATAAGAGTGGAAGAATGCATTGTGATGCTCTGCAGTTATATATCCACCAACTTGTGCCATGTCCTTTGAAATGACTTTGATTTCAAGACTCTTAT
The DNA here is from genome assembly GCA_023970755.1 of Azemiops feae. Lineage (NCBI taxonomy): Eukaryota > Metazoa > Chordata > Lepidosauria > Squamata > Viperidae > Azemiops > Azemiops feae. The sequence goes on from JALGBA010000005.1 coordinate 75,441, forward strand.
GCCAATCTAATCCAAACCCACTCAGTTTATAAGAACTGAAAGAGCCATGGGTGATAGGAAAGTAGACAAACATTCAGTTGCTCTTAATTACTATTTATAATTCTACTGCCAGCAGTATCTTCTCACATTATAAATGACTTCAGGAACTATGTTAAGCAGGGTTGTGCATAACACTTGTTGGTCAATTACTTCATAAATTATATATGCTAACTAAATTAGAAAATCTTTGGTTTTCCATTTCGTATAAGTTTCCAGTTTTAATATACACCAAATTCATTCAGAATGGCTTCAGTTATATATACAGAGCAGCAGTATGTGGAGACGTTGTTCTCCAGTCAGGGTTCATTTTGACATACATATATAAATACCTATATTTATCCAGGTACAAGAGATTTCAATGCACATATGGATAAATTGATGGGGATGTTAATTCCAGTGCTGGAGTTGTCTGTGAGACAAATGTCTTTGTTCCACTAGGGCAAAAAAATCTGCATATTAATTAAAAGAATAACAATACCAAATGAATACTGCAAAGTTAATGTTATCCTGAGGCTTAACTGTCAGAAAGTTTGGAAATTAACTTGGATAAAGTCAAGTTATTTGTGTTTTATTAGAATAAACTCTTAAACCTCCTAACTAGAATGTGTAATGTTCCCTGCTTCTGGTATAGGTACATTTAGGAACCCTATGTGTACAAAAATAGACCAATATCATGTATTCTGTGATCCTGCCATATTCAATTGTCACTAGGACTAGGGGTGACATGATAGCAGTGTTCCAATATCTCAGGGGCTGCCACAAAGAAGACAACCATTTGTCTGAAATGGCATAGGGTTTCCTGCCTGAGCAGGGGGTTGGACTAGAAGACCTTCAAGGTCCTTTCCAATTCTTCTTTTTCTTCTATTATTATTATGGATGTGAAGAGTTATTACACTTGTTTATACTCATTGAAACAAAAGATGGAAATCACTTCTTTACATATTTCTTTATCTTTTTTCCTGTACTTTTTATTCTTTTTTTATTCTTTTTTTCTTTCTTTAGTTTGTATTAGTTTTTACTATTGTAATTAAAATTCTTAATAAAATTTATACTCAATATATTGACACAATGTGGAGCCATGCCGACATTCACGGCTGTGCCAGTGGTTTCAGGAATATATTGTTGCCATTTATCATAGATCTATAAATGGCTCAGCAAACCATCGGATTTCTGATTCCTTCCAACAATTCTGTTTATTATCAATGATATATTGCTGCCCTCAGCATCATGTAAACAGCAATCAGCCCATAGCAGCACTGGAAGGAGGAAGTGTTAAACAGTGTTTTGTGCATGTGTGCATCTGACTGACGTCACAATTATCTAAGGGACCATCTCTTCCATTATGAATCTATCCAGATATTTATCTACAAGAAAATATGTGTCAAAAGATGCTTGAATCTTAGTTATTAGAATTACCAGTTGCAAAAAGAATCTTACTCCTACTGTGGCGGTGTCTCAAAGAAATGGAGGAGTCATACAGATCAGCTCTGTTAATTTCTCCTATAGCAATGAAAGTGCTATACAGTACTAGAAAGCATGGATTTTGAAATGGGGAAGGAAATTCTAAGCTTTAGGGAAAACTTCAATATATCATGCAATTGTACCTATGGGCATACTTTGTGGGCCTAGGATAGTTGAAAATTTAATGTAATGTAGCACACTTTATTTTTTAAAGAACCAAGGTTTTGTATCATTCATAATATATGATGAAAGAAGGCTTGAATAAGGCTAAAAATAGATTAGATAGAATTCATTGACCTGGAAAGAAGAGAAAGCCATGCTATATCCATTGTCTAGTCCTGTAATCCTCTTTCAAACATCTTCTTCTCAGCCATTCAATCACATGTTAGATACACATGAACTATTTGTCACTAATTTGTGTGCCAATCTATGAGCGTGCTAGTTAATGTATGATTTAAATCAGCTTCATCCAGCACTATCTCTTTACTCTTACAGTGTCAAGAAAACCACATGCATCAGCAAATATTCTGACACCTGGTCAAGGCTATGAACAAAATAAGCTAAGGTGGAAATCTTCTACTTTATATTTCTTTCTCCTGTTTTATATTCTGGCTTCTTTTTTCCTTGGGGCAGGGTGGGGAAAGAGCATGTTAAATCAGTGATCATAAATACAAAATGTTGATCCTTTTCGCACTCATTTTAATAAATTACATAAGGCTGTATCATTCCACAGAAGAAAATTCCCCCCCAAAATTATAGGTTGTGTACTTTGTCAATTTTATTCTTCTTAATATTTTTGACAACACTAAGCAAACTATTCATTTTAATTAATTGTATTAGTTCTGAGTAATGTATAAAATTATTTGAATTCTTAAAACTATATTCTAATTGTGCAACCAATTTCATTCTAAGATAATTGCAATAATTGGATGTGCAACCATGAGGTTAGGAAATGTGACAACATTAATGAAGGCTGTGAGGATTAGCATTTGCTTGGTGTCTTTCAACCAATATGGCTGCCTCCAATGTAGGCAAGCTTTTTCCTTTCTGATTTCTTCCATAACTGCCAGATTTCAGTTTCTAGAATTACGATTTATTAAAAATTGAAGGATTCAGTCATGAAAGACTAATATGGGTGATGGGTGACAGTTTGAATTTTAATTACTGCATTACACGTACCACTGTAAGTAAAGCAGATTATTTGATTTTATTGTTTAGTATGAGGATTCATGTTTCTAGAACAGCCCATGGAACAGATAACCAGACAAAATTAATGAGTATCAGTGATTAACAAGGTCTAATATCAATATCCCAACAGGAATGTACCATTCATTGAAACCTGTCAAAATGATCATTGTGTAAAGCAACAGAAATCACTGTGTCTTTTTTTACATTATCACTTATTTGCTTATTGGGCAAGAACTTTCATCTGTAGTGGGCTGAAAGTTGGAAAAGGTAACTGATGGGAGAAGCAACCCAGCCAATATTGTTTTCTGATTGGAAAAGGAAGGGTTAACGCTGCTGCACAGCAAAGGAAATAAAATTAGAAATACATTAATTTTCAACCATATAACTAATTTAAACAACTTATGGGTAGTGAAACAATGGCCCTCCAGTATTATAATTCCTAGCAAACTTTGTCAGCTTGGGCTGACAAATGAAGGATGCTGGGGGATCTAGTTCAGCAATAGTTAATAGCGTACAGGTTCTCCTCTTTAGCGCCATAGGTAATCTTGCATAACCCTTTATATTGTCAAAAATGGAAGTATGGTATTCACCAAAGCCTAATATCATTCTCATCCACTCATTCTCATGTTGGCAAAAAATACTGATTCAGTATTTTCTTGTAATAATTGGAAATAACATATCCGAAAGTTCTCAAACCTTCTAAAGCATTATAGAAATATTTGTTTACTTAATGTATTAGCAACAGTTATTACTCTATGTAACTCAGATATCTACGCTAATGATTTGCCTTGTGAGTAAATAATACATCTTTGATTAATAGTTTCCCTTATTTTTTTGTTTTTGACTATTTATTTAACTGTATTTTCTGTTTCCTGTTTGAAACAAATACAGTAAACTTCTTTTTGTACCAATGACATCAGTGAATGGATTCTTGTAAGGTTTTTTTTACCCTCAGTGACCTAGAGGTCTTATATCTCTGAATTATACTTCAACCTTATTCCCTAATGGTTGCCATATTCAACTTTCCTGTTCTGTGTCTTCTGGTATATATAAAAAATCAATCTAACCTTCTTTAAATCAAACTGAACAAGTTGTAAACAATGATAGGTCTTTTTTTAAAAAAATGCAATGTGTGTCAGAGTGGAGAGAGGTGTTTATGATATAAGCAAGCCAAGTGTACAAGAAAGAAGTGAACAGAGGTTAGATGCTGCTTGCCATGTATATACTAAAATAAGGTGGAGGTGGAAAGGTTACTACTGTAACCCAGCAGCGGTTAGACAATTCTTTTCATCTTTTATAAGCACTTGCCACATAAAATCTCACATTAACAACTATTAAAAAGAAAGACAAAAAAATTCTGATATGGCAGTTCCTGGAGATAGCAAAATAGAAACGAAAACACTGGGCAGAAAATAACAAAAAACAAAGACCTGCAAATAGAAGTAGAACAACTGTGGATAAAACTGTGGATAAAAATAAAAGCTGGCAATGACTTATAACTAGTACATTAAAAAAAGAAACTGAAGGGTTGATTTTGACTGCTCAAGAGCAAACTATTTGAACTAATGTAATCAAAGTATCAAACAATTCAAAGTGCAGATTGTGTAAAGAGGCAGAAGAAACAGTAACTCATATACTCAGCTAATGCAAGAAGATTCACAAACTGATTATAAACAATGACAAAACAGTGGCTAAAATGATTCACTAGAACATCTGTAAAAAAATTATCACGTGCCACTAATAAAAATTGATGTGATCATAGTGTTGAAAAGGTAGTCGAAAATGAGCAGGTTAAAATATTGTGGGATTTCTGACTGCCCTGGATGTCATACTGAAAAAAATTGGATAGCACTCAAAAAATCTGTGTCTTGACAAAATTTCCATCTCTTAATTGCAAAAGGCCACACTGCTGATATCATGCTGATACATTACAATATCACATAACCCTAGGTTCTTGGGAAGAACTTGATATATATGAAGGTCAACACCAGCTAAAGAACTGGCAGCTGTGATTTCACATTTTGTATAATAATGTATTAACCATTAGATTACACCAGAATATAAAATACACAACAACATCATATGTTACAAAATAGAGTTAAAGGCAGAACTAAAAGGAAATGCAAATACAATGCAAATGCAATACTCCTACAATTTATCCATCAGATCCACATATGCAGTTGTTAATTGGGTGTTTTTCAGGTACAGGACTGTGTTATTCTAACTGCATATGAAATATGTTGTTTTAATGTAAGAATCCCAATAGGCCATTTGTCTAATGTGCAGTCTAAGATATTAAATTCTTTATTTTTCATACAGTTAACATTCAGATAATATATGCACTACCTCTATCTCTGGAGCTCCACAACTGCAAATATATGCATCATTAGGAACTTGGTCAAAATTTCCATATATAATTATTGTGTCCAACTGCTCAAATCTTGTTTGTTTAAATACCCTACTTAGATGTTTCAGCATTTCTGTGTGTAAATATTTACAATTTGGAAGATGTGTTTATAGCTGCTCATCCATCCACCCATTTACCCACATATCTTATCTGAGGTTCTATATCCAACAATCCTTGAGTGAAATTTTTATTTCAGAAAATACAAGTATAGAAAAGCAAACTGAGATGCTTCTGCATGTTGTGGAGTCCAGATGTTATCTTTCTCTCTCCTTCCTTCCCTCCCTTCCTTCAGCAGCCAATTTATCTTTTTTTTCTTTTAGGGATTTGAACAGGAGTGAACATTGGCCAGCCAATCTTTTGGCAGGCAGAATTAGCATGAAATCTACATATATATGTTTATTCGGAAAGCAGCAGGCCCAGATAACATCCCTGGATGTGTCCTCAGGGAATGTGCAGAGGAGCTGGCTTGTGTTCTTACAGATATTTTCAACCTCTCATTGCAGCAGGCAGTGGTCCCATCATGTTTTAAGACGGCCATCATCTTGCCAGTGCCCCAAAAGTCCACAATTACAGGCCTCAATGATTACCGTCCGGTTGCACTGACATCCACCATCATGAAATGCTTTGAGAAGCTGATAAAGGACACTATTGTATCTAGCCTCCCGCCAGCATTTGACCCGCTTCAGTTTGCCTACTGACCAAATCGCTCTATGGAGGATGCTATTTCTTCTGTTCTCCATCTGAGCCTGAAGCACTTAGAGGAAAGAAATACTCATGTGCGTTTGCTGTTTGTCGACTTCAGTTTGGCGTTTAACACAATCATTCCCCAGCATCTAGTAGACAAACTGGGCCTTTTAGGCTTAAACACTCCTTTGTGCAACTGGATTCTTGATTTTCTTACCAACAGGCCCCAATATGTGCGAGTTGGAACAAATACCTCTAATACCATTTTCTTGAGCACAGGTTCTCCTCAGGGCTGCGTCTTAAGTCCGCTGCTGTTCACCCTGTTGACCCATGACTGTTGTGCTAGGTTTGCCACCAACCATATTGTGAAGTTCGCAGATGATACAACAGTAGTGGGCCTTATTCAGGATGACAAGGTGGAAGCTTACTGCAAGGAGGTTGAGGGATTGGTGAACTGGTGTAAGGAAAACAGCCTAGTTTTAAATACAGGAAAAACCAAAGAGATCATTGTTGATTTCAGAAAAGGCAGGCACAGCCACACTTCTCTGTGCATTAATGATTCACCTGTGGAGTTGGTTACCAGCATCAAATTCCTGGGTGTGCAGCTAACGAGTAGGCTGACTTGGTTGCTCAACAGTGAGAAACTGGTGAAGCGGGCACAGCAGCACCTGCATTTTCTGCGCCGCATGAGAAAAGCACATCTTCCTTCCCCTGTCCTGACCACTTTCTACAGGGGAACAATCGAGAGTATGCTGTCATACAGCATCACAGTCTGGTTTGGAGGCATCACTGCTTCAGACAGGAAGGCGGTGCAAAGAGTGGTGAGAATGGCTGAAAAGATCATTGGCAGTTCCCTCCCTCCCATCCAGGACATAGCACAGAAGCGTTGCTTGAGCAGGGTCTGTAAGATTATCTGGGACACTACATATCCTCTTCACAACCTGTTTTCCTTGTTACCTTCTGGGAGGAGGCTTCGTGGTATCCATAGCAGAACATCCAGATTCAGCCATAGTTTCATTCCTTACAGCATTAACCTTGCGAACTCTCAAGCTTCCTCCTTGCGTTATATATTCAAGATGGACAGTATTTAATATTTATTTGCTATGTATATGTAGGGATGTGGGTCTATATATATGTTGTTCATAGTATGTTTAGGTGTGTGTCATGTATGTGTTTCTCTTTGAGAGCGGGCAACTAAATTTCATTTTTGATGTGTGCCGTTGTGCCCACAATATAAAAATGACAATAAAGGTTATCTTATCTTATCTTATCTATCAGTCATCCAGGGAACAACAACCAGGAAAAGTAGATTATTCTGTCCTTGATGGAGCTACAGCATAGGATACAATCCCTCCCTCCCTTCCTTGCAGAAAGCTAGTCCAAAGCAGGGAAGTATGGACACATTTTCCTTTTCACTGAGAGTAGGCAGTCCTGCTGAGCTTGCCTGCCTCAAAAGTGCAGGCTTGGGCACTTATAGGGAAAGATAGGTGGAAAAGTAGGGAAATTGTAAAATGTAAGCTTATTTGTCTTCACTAAGTAGCATATAATTTACTTTGTAGCTACTATATATGGGTACCGGTATTATCCTTCCTTCTATTTTTATTCCACTGCTGTATTTTCAGTAAAAAATCCCGAGGTGCTTCATGATAAAGGATGTCTTTTATTATATAGCTTTATGGGGTGTAATTAGTGATAACAATGAAATCTATAATTACCTCATTTAGTAAGTGAAGTTTTCCAGGTCATAATGCTTGGTTGTATTATCTATCAAACACTATTTTCTCCACAATTTCATTTCCAGTTTTGGAAGTTAAATGAATTCTGTGAATTATATACTGATAAAACCATAAGTACCTATGACCAACAGCCTTTTGCTTTAGTGGGCATCTGAGAAGAAAACCTTTCCAATAGGTAAACTAAGACCAGGGTCTACTTCATCCCAAATTATGGCTGAATCCTTCAGCTGTTTTTTATACCTGTCAGTCCAATACTTTTAAGCAGCAAATGAAAAACACAAATGATTTATTTCCTATAAATGCTATCTTCTAATGTGAAATTCACTGCACAGGGGAAGATTAATGCAATACTTCATTTTATTAATTTTTAGTATTTCTTCTCATGGTTGATGTTACAAGTCATGGTCCCGAGTCTATTTTCTATTTGTTCTTTAAAACACACATATACACATCCCAAAAAATACCCCTTCTTTATGAACTTTAAAATTATCCTCTTCATAAAGGTAGGGGCTTAGAAAATTGAGAGTAACAGCTTGTATTCCAAACTAGTTTCTGTCTCTAAAGCTTTGACACAATGCTCAGAATGGCAAAGGAATTGAAATAATGTTTAATTTTCTACTTACCACACAAAACAAAGTCTTTAGATTTACCCAGAAGCCCACACCCTGTTGTTTGCTGCTCTGGGTACAGACTCGGAGATATATTTCTGCTGATGTAAAGACACAAAGCAGTGCTGGATCTTACTAGCCTCAGGTAAGATTAACTGGATCAACATCTCCCTATTTTCCAAATCCTAGCTGAACACTGCTATCCATAATTCCATTTGCTGGCATTAAAACGTCAATTCCTCATGGAGTGCTCTCAGGACAACACATGTCAATTCTTTCTTATAAATACAAGTTCTATGTCAATCATTAGAGAATTCAAGAGTAACTTGGAGGGGAGAAAATATCATAGCCGGCTCCTTTGATTCTACAGTGAAAAGATCTTGCAGGGAGAATGGGAAAAGAAAACCTTAAACCTCTAGCATTGTCACCTGCTACAGTTGTGCTAATGCAAACAACAACAACAACACATCGATATTGCAATAACTTAACTTATTACAACTAATGCATACAAAGACATAAGCAGCTTATCTGCAAGATCTACAGCAAGAAAGATAAAATCAATAGCCCCTGATAGCAAATCAGCTTGCTATCTAAAAATCAGTAAAGCTGGCTCAGGGTGGGGTGGAGGGCAGGTAAATAAATGAATAAAGAAGATATTAGTGTAATTAAGAACACTTTCAAATTCCCCACAAAGCAGTGTGAAGCCTATCCATAATTGCTGCCTTCTTTTTTGCTCTCTAAACATTAAGAATAAGGAGCAAATATGTCATTTATTCATTGCTCTACCTTGATGTGGCAGACGTTCTGGAGGAACATAAATCCTGCCATCTCTACTCCACACAAAATAGCTCAGTGTAAAATAGATAAATAATAATCTGTGTAAATTCAAGGGGAAAAAGTCATAACTCTTTCCCCTGCTTTTCACTTGGAAAGACTTGCTAGGAAGCTGAAGATCATAAACCAGAAGGTAAAGTGAAAAAGAACTTCTTTACATGGTTCGTCCATTAGTTCTATTAAAACCTCAATATTTTTTTTTAAAAAAAAACACCACCACCAACAACCCTTAACCAAAATAAGCTTCATTATGATTTCAAATACTGCATACCAGAACCAGAGATAAATTGGCTTTAAAACTAATTCTAAAATAATGCAAAGACTCACAGGTGGGACTATCCTAGAGTGCAAGGATAATGGCCAATATCATAGATGAGACATCTTAACTCATGTAGTTGTTGCTGCAGTCTTAACTTGTGTGCCCTCTACTGAAGACACCTCCGATCATAGAAGTACAAAATAGTGCTTCAACAGTTTTGAAAATATTTTTTATAGACATGTTATGTCCTACGGTGGAGTATTAGCTATTTTCAGAATGTCATGTGAAAAATCAAACTGCTTGCCCGGCAATTTAAAGACATTAGCAAGTCAACCAGAAAGGGTACTTTATACTTTGTTTAATTTAAAGAAAATAATAATTTAATAATTTAAATATTTTATTTTTAAAAAATTAAATTTAATAATTGAATTAATTAATTAATTTTATTTAAATCATTATTAACAAAGTAATGATTTAATAATATTTTTTGTTTAAACTGTTTCAATTCCTCCCCTTGGGACAGCGTTATAGGACATTGCCTGCCAAAACTAGACATAGGGACAGTTTTTTCCCTTGTGCCATCACCCTGTTGAACATCTAATTCTCACAACTGCTGTCTAACATCTATGTATATTTACTCATGTAGCGTTGCTGCAGCATTATTTATCCTTCTTATCTTTCTTACTCCCCCATTTTATTGGTGTTATTATTATTATTATGAAGATTATTATTAGCCTGTGGTTTTGCGTGTACACTGAATGCTTCTGTACCACAGACAACTTGCTTGTTTGTTTAATCACACTCGGCCAAATCAATTTCAGTTCAATTCAATTTGTGCGCAATAAACACAATGACATGTATTCCACCATGCAAGACATCAAGCTACAGGAGAAGAGGGACTTTGTAATGAAAAGTTATCTTTCATTCTCTTTAGAGTACCACCAGCTCCACTCCATTCTATTCAGCCTCTTCTGATAGTTATCCAGATTTCAATGCCAATCAAGCACGATCATTCAGCTGGTTTGGAGCTTATTGCAGAGGGAGAAATTGAATTGGGATCATATTTCTAATGCAGCCCAGCATTAGATTTCTCTCCTTGTATGTACTTGTAGCTTGTTGTGCCTGAGGAATTTTTAAATAGCGTCTTAACATGAGGTAGCAGATGACTTTTTGTAATGTGGATAATTTTTGTTTGCCTCATCTTTTGTCCTCTCTTTCAGACATTTCCTTCTGTTTTTCTGACACCATCTCAATATTTCAGTGTTGACTTGTTACTTGAAGTCCTTTTAAGAGTCTCATTTTAGAGAGTATTATTTTTGCAATAGTGATGAATATCTGTCACTCAGGTGTAGGATGAGGGTGAAGGTTCGTTCTTCGAGCTTGTGGGCTGGTTTCTGAACATTTCGTTACCAGGCAGCATCTTCAGCGGAGTTTAGGGGATGTCAGTGTCAGTGTTCTGTTTATAAGGGCTTCTGGTGTGGGTGTGTCAAGTGAGGGTCTTGTGATGGGTCAGGTGTGAGTCATCAGTGAGAGGTTTGTGATGGGTTTTGTGATGGAGAAGTTACCTCAGGTCAGGGTCATTGGGAGGTGAACCACTGGTGGGAGAGAGGGGGCTTGTGTGGGTTGGTCGAGGGTCAGTGCTGTCTCTGGTTGGCTGTGTGGTTGATTTGGATTCTGAGGGGTTTGTAGGCTTGTTGTAGGTTGATGTGTCTGTTGATGGAATTGCTTGTGGAGTGCCAGGCTTCGATGAGCTCATGAGCGTGGCAGGTGGTAGCATGGCCGATGATTTTAGTGTTGCTCTAATCAAACAGGTGTTGTTTGCTGTCGGTGTGGGTAGAGATTGAGGATTTGGGATTGTGGCATTTGCTGACAACTCACTTCATGATTTAAGTATACCAACACCTTGCATGACATCTTGCTCTTTATTTAGCTACATTATGGTAGGCATTCTTGCCTGAAATTAGGAACTAGAAGGTAAGATCATATGCTTTGGGACAGAGCAGATGAAACTATAAGGCTCTGGTGACTGTAAGGATTATCTTTTTTCCCCCTCCACATGAAGCTTCTACTCTGAAGCTTATCAGTTTAGGGAAGAATGGAGCACATGAATTTCCAACAGCATCGTCTATGGAGATTCTCAGTCATCCCGGTCATGGTTGTCCCAAAGGTGCTTTTTCAGGAGGCAAGTGGACTTTCTTGTTTTTCTTTGAAGACATTTCACTTCTCATCCAAGAAGCTTTTTTTAGCTTTGCCTGGATGGTGGGGAATGGAAGGGTTTATATTCCTTGCAGACAGCTGGTCATTTGCATTCTTTTAGAGATTAGTTGAGGCCATTTGGGGGTAGTGCAGAAAACATACTGCAACCAAGAAGTCTCCACACACATTTGCACTATTCAGGCTGATCCTGAGGACACAGATAAACCTTCAAATGACCTCAACAACTCTCTAAAAGAATGCAAATGACCAGTTGTCTGCAAGGTATATAAATCCTTTCATTCCCCACCATACAATCAGAACTGAAGAAGCTTCTTGGATGAGAAGTGAAATGTCTTCAAAGAAAAACAAGAAAGTTCTGTTGCATCAGGAATACACCATCAAAGGGAAGTAGTAAGCTTGGTGAACTGGGAAAGCAAGCTCCAATGCCTACTCTGCCATCCACTATGCCCTGTGATTATTACTAAACCTAGCTTTCCTCTCTGGATACTATGAGAATACAGAGTGGAAAAACAGTATTCACTGTGTTGAGCCCCTTGGAAGGATGGAAACATCTGTAATTGATAACGTTATTGCAAGTTACTAATTAGATTTAATTAAATTAATAGTATACAGGTAATGACATCCATATAGTCCTCATCTGCCAATCACAATTGGGACATATAACCTGGTCTTTAAGTGAAGTGGTTGCTAAATGAAACTGCAGCTATGCTAATCACCTTACTTCAGCTTTCCTTTGTTTTACAGATTTGCAAAGGTTATAAATGTGAGGACTGGTTGCAATTTTTTTTTTTATCACTGTTGTAATTGCAAATGGTCACTAAATAAAACAGTGCATAACCATATATAACATTCCTTTTGAGAAAAGAATATACATTTGTTAGTAAAGAATAAAATAAAAAAATAAAGGTGTGGTCAGATTAAATAAAAATAGGAGACATCTTAACCAAAGGAATAAGCTTCTTTGGCTAAATGCTCAACATGTTTTCTATCCTTTTCTATAAAATTTGTGAAACTTAGTCCCTGATATCACATTAAGTTCTGTGCCACATTCCAAAACTGTTGGGAATTAGTTCCTTTCATTTTAAATATTTTTCCTTATATTCTACTTCTTTCTTCAGAAAATAAGATTGCTGACACTCTTCCAAATTTTACCAGCAGTAGAGTTCTGATAGTTTGTTCTATTGTTACAGCAATCTATTCTGGCAGCTAAGATATTTTCTTTCCATTTTGTTCCCACCTGTGGGGAATATAAGTGTTCACAAGGCTGACAAGTATTCTACAACTGAGATGGCCCAACTGTCTTCTTTATTTTATTCTCCCTGCTCCTTCCTTATTCAATCCTAGCCTGTGGAAAAAGTGCTAGAAAGCCAGCAGAGTTTAGTGAACAGTGTTAAATCAAGGACTGTCAAGAGCATCATGATAGACATATGAGCTGTCACTTGCTTTGGGAGTTCAAGTCAGAACAAAAGATATCAGTACTTGGCCCTGACAGAGCCTTGATATATCTCCTTGGAACTTTATATTAAGTTCTTCCTTCAAATTCACTATTTTCATATGTAACATTTAATCTTTAAAGAACTTTTCAGAACATACAAATTTTCAAGTTTAGCTTCATTGTCTGAGTAAGCTCCTGCCTAGGCACTTTGCCTTTAAACCATGAAAGTTTCCATAGGTGTGCCTACAAGGACTGGGCAGGTTTCAAAAATGGAGAACTGCTTTAAAACTCTTACAAGCAAAATGCTTCCCTGTTATTCATTAAAACTTTGGAACCTGTGTGAGCCTAAAAGAAAAAAAAAGACAGTGCTGCCATAAAGAGTCAAGTCATAGAACTCTTAAAGCAGCAACATCTCTCCAGGTTCATGAAAATTAAAAATAGTTAAGTTGTTTTAATGAATAGTAGACAACTGCTGTGCTAGCATAGGTTCTGAGCCACCTTTTCATAATCCTTTTTATGGATGCTACCCTACAAAGGTTTTACTTATGAAACAACAGAAAGTAACTTAAAGCTTTTAGTTATTTTGGACCATGAAAGGGCAGTGGATGATATGAATTTGAAACCAAAAGCATTGTATGTTTAGAATATAAAGGAAGGGACAACATTTCTAGAATTAAAACAAAGCCATCACACTTGGCTAAGGTATACTGGATTTGTGATTTTGGCAAAGGCTCAATGCAGTATATAATATTTTTCTGAACCTTCTAAAATAACAAGTATTTAAGTATATTTTAGCAGGTCTCTCCCACTGGATTTGTACATAAAAGCATACTGTCTGTGAATATTAGTATTCTGTACTGGGGCTGGCAAATGAACATCTTACAACTGGATATTGTTACAAATTCATCAGAGCTAGAAGCTAGCACTGACACGTATATGTTCAGTACAAATTGAAAAGACACAGAGAGACAAAACAAAATGCAAACAAAGCCATTTCCAAGAGAGTCATCCAGGTCATCCAAGTTCCAGGAAGTCAGAGCCTGCAGAAAGCCCCTAGTCTCCATTGACAGCTCAATGATGCAATCACAGTGCCATTAGGACAAAGAGTGTAAGCAAGTATTTTGTTGCCCTGATAAATATATTCCAGTGATGCAGTCACTTGGGAAGCCAAGTTTGTTTGATAGTGACTTCTTAACTCTTGTTGGTCTGTGGTTTGTCTACCATTTCTGTTTGGCTTTCTCCCAGTGATATCCCATACCAAAGTTATCTTATAGCCTCAAGAGAACATGAAACTAGTTTCCCATTGAGACTCATTCAGTCCCAGCTCGCCAATTTCCAAGTTGACTGTTATCTCCAAACATATTTATTCCCCTGTCTATTGTGCAGCCTGTCTCTGTTCTTCTCTTTGCTTCCCTTGAGCTGTGGAAATATATGGACCAAGTCAAGATTTTCTATCAATTGCTACAATAAAGTTTCTCTGCTGCCTCATGGCCATTTTGTCCACCCACTTTCCTAAATCTGACAATTCTTTTTGGAGATCTCAAGTCTTCACCCATATTCTGCTCAGTTGGAAACTCATAGCTTTGATTAGTTTACAATCTTTCCAGTTTGAATGGTTCACATTCAGTGAGCGAATCACTTCCTGGTAGTCATTACTGTAAAGGAGAAGATCTTATGAGTCTCAAGTTTAATCATCATAACAGCATATGATATACTGTCTTTCCTTTAAGCCTTGCAGGCATGTCAAACTTGCAACATCACGTGACGTCGTGCGACGTCTTGGGTCTTTTTCCCCATTGCCAGCAATGGGGTGGGCATGGTTTCGGCATGATGCATCTGGCCCGCAGGCCGGCAGTTTGACATGCCTGCAGGTATTTGTCTTACTGAAACAGTTGTTTTCAGACTCTTTTAACTATCATTTGTTACATTTTTCTAACAATACACACACCACTGTGCCTTAACTATCTGTTTTGTAAATAATAGTAAATAGTATTAAATGTCGTACATTCATATTAATAGCTTTGGACATGATTCACCTGCTCATTTTTTTAAATGTTTATCAGAGGAATATGGAGATGGAGGGAACTGCTCTCAAACCCTACAGAGAAGCTGCCACGTTTGTTTTCTCCTGTGAAGACAAACCATACATGCCTCAATGACAGACTGGTTGTCCTTCTGTAAGAATGTAAAGGGGCCTGAGGAAAACTATCTCCCCCTACCTCATATTATGAAGGAAGATGGAACATTCTCCTTCCTAAGTTTTTTTTTCTCTGATCATTAAGCTCCTGCCTCTCTTATCTGATTGTTTCACAGAAAGCATCGCTTCTCCTCATTCCTCAGGGTCATCTGCGCAGTCCATTACAGTATTTTACAAAATTGCTCCATTTCATTCAGTTGCTGACCTATTCTCTAAGATCTTCAATCCCCTTTTAGCTGTGTAGGAGACAAGAACCTTAGCTTCCATGGCCACTTTCTTTTAAGTGGTTGACTAATCAACCAAGAGTGCAAAATCCTGCAATGTTCTTGACTTAATGCACATAACAGGAAATGTGACTGAAAGGACTCCTCTCTTGTACTTTGTAAACTGTCTGGCAGGGAATTCCCTGTCTGGCAGGGAAGTCCCTTCCCAGTATGCACTCCTCCCAGGAACACTGGCTCCTCTCTTCCGCTCCTTAAGTAAATTTCTTAGAATAGTCTACAGCTCCCACTGCAATCCTCAACGGTGAACTCATTTCTCAAACTGCAGCTTTTCAATACCCTTTATCCAACAGCTACATAAATCCAGATGACTATTAGATGGTGGCTAAATTTTTTAAAACCTCCCTTGCTTTTATCTAGTGTTAGATACATCAAAAGCTAAACAGTTGACCTACAGTTTCATGGAAGCCTGAGTGCTATGCATGCCAACTGAAGAAGGCCTTTTGTGCAATGGATGAGATTTGGCTGGACTGGGATTTCAGCAAGCAAACAACCAATTGCAATCCTTAGAATGCTGTCCATCAAACTGTATGGACAGCAGTGGACAGACCCATTTCAGACCCCAGACCCCCATGCCATCACTCTGCTAAACAACTAATTCCCACAACATTATCTTATACCCTGGGATGTCAAACCACTTAGTAGGGCTGTATTACTGCTATCCTTCCTCATTTTCCCTATTACCTATTCCCTTAGCATCTTATGACTATAACTTTGTTGTTTGTATCTTATGATTTATGTTGATTGCTTTTACTTAGTATCCTGTTACAATTTATGTTGATTGCTTATTTAGTGTCCTATGACTATCACTGAGGGTTGTATCTTATGATTTATGATGATTGTATTTTACGATTATGATCATGATTTATCACTTGTTGCTTGTATGCTTGGTACACTGGAGACAAATTCCTTGTGTGTCCAATCGCACTTGGCCAATAAAGAATTTCTATTCTATTCTATTCTATTCTATTCTATTCTATTCTATTCTATTCTATTCTATTCTATTCTATTCTATTCTATTCTATTCTATTCTATTCTATTCTATTCTATTCTATTGCATTGCATTCCATTCCATTGCATTCCATTCCATTGCATTCCATTGCATTCCATTGCATTCCTGCAGTAATGATTTGCTATGGGGGAAGAAAGCTTTGGGGTAGTATAATTTCCTTCCAGCACCTGGATAGAAGGAGAACACACCCAAGCAGTTGTGTAAGTGTGACTTTGTAAGAATTCTCCATTTCAGGCGCCTGCTATTTGCCAGCACTTCCAGCATAATCAGATGGTGACCATGGGATTCTCTAATTTACTCTTATTTTTCTGGCCCACTGCTCTGATTTTAGTTCTCTTTTTTTGGCCCTGGTAACTCTTGACTTCACATAACATAGAAGTGTGGGGGTGGGGATGGGAAGAGAAAGGAAAAGAATCTTCGTGTCCAGCTTTCTTCTCTCCAGGTTAATGTGCCAAGACCCTGTAGTTTGAGACTTGCCAAAGTGCTGATCTCTGATTTTTAGTTTTTAGCATGCCAGCACACACACATCTTCCAGACAGAACTATTTTTCTCTTCGAGTTCCTGTCTATCATTCTTGCCATTCTTGCTGTCACCTTTATATTCCAAACAACTCCTCTGACTACCCCCCCTTCACTACCTCTCCTTTTTCATGCAGAGATGGTAAATATCTGTTAGTTATTCCAAATCTGGTTTTATCCATTCATAGAAGCCTCAATTCCGCATGGCTGTTGGCATATTTAACCACCAGCAAGCCGGTCTTATGCTCTCACAAGCAGTCCTTTCTAACCATCCCACATCCTTTTTTAAAAAAATAAATAAAAAGCAACTACAAATTTCATCTCTTAATTTCTAGTATCATGAGGAAAATGCCCACTTAAATAAGGACCCAAAGCATTTGGAGATAGCTGCAACAATGTATCTGTTATTGGCATGCATAACTACCATGATTGTGGACTCCCAACCAAAAAAGGAAAGGAAGATTATAGGTTATATATCCCCAGAAATGTCACAGAGGAGCCATAAAGGAAGCAATGTAAATCATACAGCCGGAAGGAAGCATCTGATAACACAGTGAGCCGCTCAAGCACTTCTGAATTCCTGTCCGCCTTCCTGGGTAAACCAGACAGGGAATAGGACTAGATGAGCTAAATCTACTATGTTGTAAGACTACATTAGCAGAATCTTGCAAGCCTTGAAAGTACAAATTTTCTGCCTGTAATTTTATCTGCTATACCGATTAGGGCGGGTCCTTCCTAAGTTTCTTTCTTTGACCTTTAAACAATTGCTGACTCCTGTCTTTCTTCTCTGATGGTTTCCTAGGCAGCATCACCTCTCCCTTTTCCTCAAGATTATTCAGGCATTCCATTACAATTCCATTCTATTAAGGAAGCTCCACACTCATGTATCATAGCAATAATTTTCTATTGTGCCCACACAAGAGAAATAGACTGGTTTCTGTTATCTGTCCCCATACTTTCCTGATCATCAGATGATTTGCTCATTCTTTTTTTCTGTTGCTAGATCAGGTACATATTATTTATTCATTTCTATCCCATCTTTATTAGTTTTACAAATAACTCAGATAATACTATCAACCTTCTACACTAGAAATGTGCTTCTCTATGTCCAGCTGGTCATACTTCTCTGGTGACGGATGATCACAACTGGCTAATGACCTTTGTAAGAGTCAGCTATTGGCCTCTCACAGACTTTCAAGGCATTTTAAGTGCATTGACAAATATTGCTTGGCAGTAATTCCCATGGGAACACATCATACAGCTAGACACAGCCTTGAACACATTACAAGAGTCTATAAGCACTTGGCAGCAGAACAGAAGAGCTGGGGGCGGGGGAGGCACAGAGGTATGTTTCCTGTCAAAAGATAGAGGTCAAAAAAAGAAAGAATCCTGATGGTGAAAGCTATACACAGGTTGCCAATGATAATAATTTGGGTACTTTGACAAAGGGGGTAATTTTCAAATGAGAAAGACCTGGAGAGAAATGAGTCCACCCAAAGAGAATTGGGAAGAATGTATCTGGATTTTCTGGGATTTTCCTTTGTAAGAGGTGTTTAAACAGAGTTTAGATGGCCATCTGTCAGGTGCAGTGCTAGATTCCTATACTGCAGGGGTGTCAAACTGCCAGCCCCCGGGCCGGATGCGTCATGCCAAAACTGCACCCACCCCATTGCTGGCAATGGAAAAAAGTCACAATACATTGCAACACATCACATGACGTTGCAAGTTTGACACCCCTGCTATACTGCACAAGGGGTTGGATTTTTAAAAGAAGGAAAAAATATTAAAAGAATAACAGTTAAGTTGCTGAATCATGGCAGAGGAGACCCAGTTTCAAGTCCCTGGAAGTTAATCCAGCAAAGTTCATTGAGAGACTTTAGGCCAATCTACCTCATTTTCTCAGTTACAACCTATTTCCCAGTGTTCTTCTTGTGAGAAATATTGATGGTAGATTGCTTTAAACTCCTGGAAGAAAAACAATATTTTAATCAGATAAATAAAGCAAGAGCTCTAATCCATTCAAAGTAGATGATTAGTAAACAGTTACTCATTAAATGCTTTCTGAAAGCTTGCCCAATGTTATGCCCTCTAGATACATTGGCATTGCAATAGTTCTTGCTAAGAATTGTATTATTTATCCCAACACATTTCCAAGGGCCCAGACTGAGAGAATATGATTGACAAACAGGAGACCAAATCCATGTTTCTTTCAAACTGTGCTTGCGATACTTCTCAATGTGGTGGATGGATTATATTTTAGCTCTAATATACATTGATTTACCTTGCCTAGCAAATAAGTCACAAGAGGGTGATCCTCCTTAATCATCCATAAAGATGGACTTTGCCCTGATTTTCTCCCAAACTTGTTTCCTGATCAATTTTTTTTTCTACAACTCTTTTATTACATTTTGACCAAGAGAAAAAAGCAATACTTGATTCAGTAAGCAAATTTCTGTCATATAATTCTGCCTGATGACTATTCTAATGGGCTGGATGGAGGCATATCATAATGAAAAATACAACAATATTGCCTTTTGGTGCATATACTACTTCTGCTGACAATGCAAGGTTGGAAACAAGAATAAACAAAATGCATATAATTACTGACATACTATATTACCTGTAATGAGATTTGTTTCTGAGATGATATGCATATGTTACAACTAAATGTTACTAGCTTTTAGAGGGAAAAATGCCTGCCGATGAAAATGTTAATTTGGGAAACTTTTTGTAAGTTATAAGAGGCTGTACCACAATCTTCTAGGTAAGACATGTCAAACTCGCGACATCACGTGATGTCACACAACGTATCGGGACTGTTTTGCCATTGCCGGCAATGGGGTGGGCGTGGCTTTCGTGTGATGCATCTGGCCCACAGGCCAGCAGTTTGATACCCCTGTTCTAGGTCAACCAGTGGAATGACTTGCCTTCAGAAGTTGTGGATGCTCCATCACTGGAGGCTTTTAAGAAGAACCTGGACATCCATTTGTCTGAAACAATATAAGGGCTCCTGCTTGAGCAGGGGGTTGGACTAGAAGATCTCCAAGATCCCTTCCAATGATGATGATGATGATGATACTGATGAGAATTATGGATTAGAATTAGGAGTTTTATGCTATACCAACATTCCCAGTAAAGCAAATAGGAATTCTTCATCAAGAAGTATGGTAAGCCTATTTGTCTGCAGCGGACATAAATCTACATCACACTTTTGGTTGATTGCTAATGAATAACTACCAAATATTATCCAGCATTGATTTACTCTGGATGTGTTGTTTAAGCCCCAATGGCAAAAGCTTCTATATTCACACATTCACAGGCATACTTTGAAACAGGAAAATTAATTGCACTGTATGTTAATATAACAAAACACAGAAAATTACCACTAACAATAAACCATATTTGCATAATGTTATGCAGAAAGGCAGTGTGTTCATTATATGCGTGAACCGTCAGAAGAATAAATTGCTTTTCTTACTCTGACTTCCCAAGTAATGCAACTGTACCAATTTAGCCAAAATGCCCTTAATTACAGCACCTGTGCAAGGCTCACGTACTAACATTGAGAAAAGCTTTGGCAGATTACAAGGGAAATTCAACAGAATGAAAAGTTTAATCACCAGTGAAATGTGAATGAAATAGATTCAGCACATGATGGAGCTGTCACAGGCAAAATGTTATTAACTTGATTGTTAGAGTGGATGCCTGTCCTTGTGTTCTTACTAAACCAATGACAAATAGAGCTAAAAGAAAAGAAAAACCTCTCTCAGATACCCAGGAGCCTTGACTACAAAAAGGTTTTTTTAAGCAAAATATGGCTTCGAGTTCAGTTTCAAGATTGCTTCTCCCCTCAGATCTGAGTTTGTGGCTTGTGGTATCAGCAGGGAAATAATACTTGTCTGTCCTCTCCACTCCCAATTCTGGATAGATACGGAGGTTGCATATTTTAATCTTTTTGTACCCATTCATTCTTCTGCAGCTGCATACCTTCTCTTATTTTCAAACTGGGGAACTGCTACTTCCTTTGTAACTCTAGTGTGTAACTTGGTGCCAGCACCACTTATACTGACTTTATATTCTTTCCACTGCTTGTGAGAATGTAAGTAACTTTTTTTAGTGCTGTTTAACGGTCACTAAATGAATGGTTATAAGTCGAGGACTCCCTGTATCCTATTAATCTGTTCTAAACATGACTTTCTGGTTTGTCCCTTTCACTTTTCCTTTTTATAATTGTTTTGAAGCTCCTGCTCATTTATTTTCTCCACATGACTTTAATGTTTCATGGAGACCTCCCAGTTTTGCATTTAATTCACATTCTTTCAGTGCCCATTCATTTTTGAACCAATTTCTTCTTGTTAAACTGTACTTACTTCTTAAGTACTCAGCTGCTCTCACCTTTCATTTGATTTACTCCTATATTTTTTCCTGAAATACCCAACTCTCATTTTCATATAATGAAGTGGGCAGAAACAGTTTCAAAATCAATCATTCCTCACAGCAGACCAACATACTTCTATTATATTTCTTTTTTAAAAAAAAATTATATAACTTTATTGATTTTTTAAAAAAATCCAAAGTTAAAAGATAAACATCAGAAATATAAAATTAGAAAAAGAAAAAAGTTCAGAAAAGAATAAAAATAAAAGTGCAGAGAAGAAGAAAAAAAGTATGAAAAATAGAAAAAGAATGACTTCTGGCTTTCTTTGGTATATTTATAGTTATAAGAACACATCAAACTCTTACTCAAAGGCAGGGGTCTGCAACCTTGACAACTTTAAGACTTGTGGCCTTCAGCTCCCAGAATTCCTCAGCTGGCTGAGGAATTCTGGGAGCTGAAGTCCACAAGTCTTAAAGTTGTCAAGGTTGCAGACCCCTGCTCTAAGGTTAATATTTATATTATTTGGATAATCCAAATAACTGAAAACTATTCACTAAATCCCAAAATCAGATTTTCGTTTCTTTCAGTTTCTCTCAATAATGGTTTCCAAGTAGAAATAAAATTTGCCAAAGTCTTTTCTTTCATCAAAACTGTCAAATTCACCAACTCCACCAATTCCACCAGCTTTATCATCCATTCTGCTATTGTATTACATTTTATTTATGTATAAATCCTTTCATTCCCCACCAGTCAGTTAGAATTGAAGAACCTTCTTGGATAAGAAGCAAAATGTTTTCAAAGAAAACACCAAGAAAGTCCAGTTACCTTTGGGACAACCATGACCTGGATGATTGAGAATCTCCATAGACACTTGGATTATCTTGTCTTCTGTATCTTGATTGCTGGACTATCTTTCAGAATAAATTTTCTAAGATACCTTAAAAAGTCTCAAAGAACCATTTTAACAAGCATCACTCCAATTAATAAGCAACAAATTTATTATAATTTTATAATTTCTACATCAGCCAAAGTTATCTAGATGGGACACAAAGTTCCTTGGGCGTGTATGGCAGTGATTTAGCAGTGGCGCAGTGGTTAGAATGTAGTATTGCAGGCTAATTCTGCCAATTGTCAGCAGTTTGATTCTCACTGGCTCAAGGTTGACTTAGCCTTCCATCCTTCTGAGGTTGGTAATCTGAGGACCCAGATTGTTGGGGAAAATATGCTGCAAACCACTTGGAGAAGACTGTAAAGCACTATGAAGTGGTATATAAGTCTAAGTTCTATTGCTATTTGCCAATGTGTTTTTTCAGAACACTACTTTTTTCTATAATTGCTATTGTTTTGGACTTTCCAGATGGTCTGTCATCTAAATATTTACAATACTGTGTAACTTTTATAATCAACCAAACCTAGATATCAGATTAAATCTTTACTGTCATAGAGTAGCATACAAACCTAGATAATGAGACTTATATAGCTATTCCACTATCAGTTAAAAGTATCCTATTTTTTCATCCCTCCCTTCATATTATTAGAAATGAATTACTATTTTCTATACATAGATGACTATAATCTGCATGGCTAGGATCAGTTGCATGGTCTTTGCAGCTTTTGCCCTTTTTTTCTCTCTCAAGGCTTTTTCCAGTTCTCTGTCCCTCAATTCTTGTCTTGCTAGCTTTTTAGCTCAGTTGAAAATACTGGAAAGATTATCACAGCTTTTTCTTAATAGTTTGTATCTGTTCAGTGCACCTCATTCCTAACATTCACCTTTTTCAGTTCTTCAGTAGATTGCTGTGTTTTATGCTGGCAATTCCTTATTAGCACTCAATTTAAGTTAGATGCACAATTGGAGAATATATCTTTTCTTTTATGACATTATTCATAGAAATTGCTTATTTTTGAGAGGGGAAAAACACAATTTCTCCTTGTGGTGCCTCGGTCTCCTTTTTTTATGAAGAAAAGAAACACTGAGTCTCCAAATGTCATTCTGCCCATGAAAAGGGAAAAGAAAAGCTTCATGATCCTGGCTGAACACAAGGTCTGCTGAAAGCAATAACCCAAAACTAATTTAAATAGGAAGTAGGGTTTTTTTTTTGCAGTTTTATTTCTATGAAATTAATTTTCCAGTTTGATGAAAGGTCTAATAAAAGGCAGTTGTCTCTTTTGATGGATAGACAAATGGGGGTTGTGGAAAATATTCAAGAGAAACAATTTAGTAAGTGTATGGTAAGATTACATGTATGCTCCCAGGCTTAAACAATGGTTGTTAATATAACATGTGTTTTCTATGTATTGATCAATTGATTGACTATATTTATTTATTTTAATGACCCAGTAATCCCTTTTATTGGGATGGAGTTGGAGCAACTAAATGGAGCTGAGTGTTTACTGGCTGGATGCCCTTCCTGACACCTATGCGGAGTTTGCAGCAGAAATTTTCACTTTGTGCCCTAATAGAGAAACATCTGTCGCTACCTAGGATTGAACTCTCAACCTTCTAAGTGTGAGGTGAGTGTCTTACCTCCAGGCCCCCATGCTGCTTGATTGACTAAATTTATAATCCCACTAAAATCTCATGATTCTTGGTACTGTACAAGATGAGGGAAAAGAAACCAGAGTAGGAACAGTACTGCAAAGTGTGTAGGAGATGGCTTTTGAAGAATCAGTTTCTTCTGGAAAACTTAGTGCAAATGTCTTTTTATTTTTATTTTTTACCAACGATCTGAAAAAATTCTAACAAACTGTCACAACAGATATAATCATTGCCCTTCCTCTAATGCAACATGTTGGAAGCAGGTCTTAATGTGTCTGTCAGTCTTGTTTTTCATTCCTCTTAATTCTATCCTGCAGGCACAAACTTGTGTAGAAGGTGCTTAACTGTGTTAATTAAAGATGCCAGCCAAGCACCACTGCTTAAAAATGAAGCTGCCAGTGGTATGGTCTCCTTTAGAAAGATAGATTGATATAAAGCTTCAACCAATTGCTCTTTAAATCCTGCTGCCACTAGCTATTGAGTTAGTAACAGAAGAAAAGTAACGGAAGAGAAAACCCCCTAAAAGATACAAGTTTTATGGAGATTGTGTTAGTAAAGATCTATCTTGATAGAATAATTTTTTAAATTATTTTAATTTAGATTATATTAAGGAAATGTACATTGAGGGTTCTCCAAGGAGCAATAAGCATAGCCAAACTACTTTAATGAATAAATACTCCAGAAAGAACAACTTTCACTTCCCTCTCACATACTTTATTTAGATTTTGCACTTAAAGGGAGAGAGTGCACATAATCCCAAGTTGATTCTAAGTGCTTCCCTTGCATATTCACTTAAAGAAACTATCAGATGGCTTTGCTTCTGATATCATCATCATAAACCATAGGCTCATGTTCACTTAGAGGTACATTCAATAGAGTTCAAGCACTTTACTATGTATTAAGTCCATGGAATTATACTGTGGTAATTACTGCAATTTAGTTTATTTTAATTTAGTAATTTACTATACTTTCATTTAATATTTAAATTAAATTATTATTTTTTATTTAGGCTACCTTCAAATCCAGAATGACTCTGGGTAGCTCACTATGTGAGAAAGAGAATACAATATAATACAATTTTAAAAAGAGCCAACAAAAACAGATCATATAGAGAACAAGATGACCAACCCAACCAACAACACAAGGTACATCATCATCATCATCATCATCATCATCATCAAGTCGGAAGGTACCTTGGAGGTCATCTAGTCCAGTGGTTCTTAACCTGGGCGATATTGCCCCCCAGGGGGCGATTTCATTTTTCAGGGGGGCAATGGAACGAAAAGGGGCGATGCGGGGGCGAAGGAACGAAAAGGGGGCGATATGGGGGCGATGGAGCGAGAAGTTTTGGGGACACTTTTGAGACTTTTTCGTACAGTGAATCGCTGTATATCTGTCGTACAAAAACATCAGATCGCTCGCTATTAGTGGATTGAATTGTGTTTTCAAATGTTCCTCCAGCTAGCTTCAGTACAGAACGCCGTACATATGTGAATACGCATCGCTTATCTTCATGCCGTTGCGCAGCAGCCTCTACCCATACAGTGGCGCGCCATTGGCCAGAATGGGCAGTGATGGAGGGGGGAGCGCTTCTTTCGAAACATCGCATGCTGAGTGGCTGTCCCCTGTGACATTATATTTTCTTTGTGTCTTTTTAATCCTTTTCACAGTGTGCGTGACTATATATACTTTCCTCGAATCTTAATTTAATTTCAGAGTTTTCGTCTTGAAATTCTTAGTTTTTCTTTTTGGGCATTTCACTTTCTTGCAATCGAATTTTGTTTTCAGTGGTCATTACATTTAAGTGTCTTGAATAAATAAGATAATAATGAAATACATGATTCACAAAGTTTGGGAATAAAGTGACGAGTGGCACCAAAATTTTTCTCACAGTTGAGATATGGGAAAAAGACTGGAAATAAATTATTTGCATCGATATGTCCTGATGACAATTTTAAAGAAAACAAAAAAAGTGTTTGCATAAATTGAAGAATTATTTCCTATGTTGTGATTGAGAGGTTATGTTGGGGGAGGGGGGCGATGACAACTTCCTCATTGGCTCAAGGGGGCAATTCGTTCAAAAAGGTTAAGAACCACTGATCTAGTCCAACCACCTGCTCAGGCAGGAAACCCTATACCATTTCAGACAAATGGCTGTCCAGTCTCTTCTTAAAAACTTCTTAAAAACATATATCAACCAAACTCATTGGGACTCCAGACATCCTAGCCAGGTCTTCAAGGTCCTTCAGGACACTAGTAGTAGTATTATTCTTAAATGGATCTATGTACATATGGCTGCCTTTAGTGTCAACAGCAATAAAATAGATTAAAAAGATTGTTGACCAGCAATACAAATCTTAGAAGAACTGGGTTTGCCTTCCATAACAAAATAGATAAGTGAAAGTGAAAAGACCCATGCTAAAAGGCCAATGAAGAATAGGTAAGCTTAAAGTAGCCATTCTTAGCTGGTTTCCATGGTTAAGAAAAGAGTGGATTCTGGGTTTCCTGCTCCTGATTCAAAACCTTAACCACTATGCTAGACTGAGTCTCTCCCATACACTGACAGTTGAATGAGAATATATATTTTCCAAGTTCATCCAAAGTGATCGTCTCTCTTCCCCATAGTATACACACACACACACTTGAGAAGTCTTGAGGCTCTGACTATGCAGTGCATTCTTATTCATCTTTATTGTTATATTTCCTGGGGTAAATGTATGCTGTATTATGGCCTTAACAGCCTTAGGACTAAGTCATGGAGAGTTAAGCACTGAAGCTGGCAGTTAAAACTGTGATCATTTCATTGACTCAGGTCCATTAAGAAGCCATTTGTTTACTTAGTCTAACTCTGCAGCAATGCAATTAAATTGTTCCTGTTTGGCTTTTCTTCATGCTCAGCTATGTTGCATCCTATGGCTGCTTGCCACTTTGGGAATATTTTAAAACTGAAAAGTAGTTTATATGCTTTCTAGAATAAATACTATGACTGGAAAGAAATGGCAAATATCTACCATTTAGGAGAATGAAAGGTCAAATTCACTGAATCATTACCCATAACCACAAATTATTTATATATATATATATATAATTAGCAGAGACTGCAAATACATCAGGTGCTTTCCTTCAGTAGCAAAGCTGCATGGAAACTGATTTTTTGAATCATTATTTGCAAAGAAGAACATGGTTGTAAATTACTTTTCTTTAGATTGTTTAAGTTGCTCATTGACTTTATGTTCATTGCATCTATCCTTAGTTCTCAGAGAAAATGTGACTACATAAATATTCCATTTACAATATTTAATATGTAAATATATTGAGATCGGTCCATAAATATTTTTTAAAGAAAACTTTCCAGCGCTTTTGGTCAGGGAGGATCTTGGCCAAATTCCATCATAGATGGAATTCTTTAAATTGAATGAATGGAATCAGATATAGATCTCAGCTATTCAATTAGCAAGCTTGTTGTAATTTTTCCAGAATTTCCTTGCACTCAACCCATAAAAGTTTTATCCTTGAGAAACAGTAAATATTCCTCAGCTCGCACTTTGATTGCTGACTGTGTGAATGACTTAGGCCTTTTTAAAATAATGACAATGACATCATCACCAGGATGTCATAAAGTTCTGCTCTGTTATAATATAATTTTAGCATGTAAAAGGCAGGCTTCTTCTTAGTTACTTCAGTGTAAAAGCTTTGTTAAAAGCATACTTCCTTCCCCCTGAGATCAAATCTCAGTGTGCCAGCAAGGAGTCCTTTTTACTTCAAACTATGTGACTGAGTTATTTTTGAAGGCGGAAAATTCCCTTAAATTACACAACAGATCACTCATCCACCGTGTTTTATTTTTTTTAAAAGAAGTAGAAGTGTACATCGGATTCCCCACTACCATTACTACTCTGCACGCACACACATGTGCGCACACACGCAAACACACACAAAATACCAAACTATTATAAAAGCATAGCTTTACACCTGTAAGCTTTAAAATTTTTCTGGAGGAACTGAAGAGGATACTGAACAAGGATTACAGTAAAAGCCTTTAGATCACTTTATGCCTGGATAACATTTCAATAACTTGTTCCTTCTGCTTTTAAAGATCATGTTATGCCCTTACATACACATTTACATGAACCTTTATTACCAGACAGTAGGCAGATGTGCCAGGAGATACGATGTTGTTTAAATAGCAACAATATAAACGAGCTCACTAGTGGACAGGGAGGGAAAAAACCCTCTGCAATTTGCTCAGTGATGCTGCAAATGAAGCATTTCCCCTTTACGTTGCCAACTTTCATTTGTTTACCAGAACCCTAATTTGTAGAGTTATTGGCAGTATCAGTAATTGTAGTTTTGTTATATTAAGTGAAGAGGCCAATGTCTATTTCAGTGGCACTATGTAATTGCTCTATATAATATTGTTGGCTGCTGTTCATTCTCTTATGAACTGTAAAATATATCAACAATTGTAAGTCATGTATTAATTTCTTCTATCACAGATATACAACTTTATATATATATATATATATATATATATATGTAGGTCTTTGGTAATTCGGGTTTTCTCCCGTGTAAAATTGGAAGTGTCTTGGCGACGTTTCGACGAAGTCTCATTCGTCATCTTCAGGCTGGTGTCTCTTCGGCCTCGTGCTTCTAGAAGCAATGTGTGATCGCAGCTGTTTCTTCCTTTTAACTGCCAGTGGAGGTATGAACTGATTGGATGGGAGCTTGGCTGTGTTCTGATTGGGTGGGGGGTTGGCTGTGCTCTGATTGGCGGGGGGTTGGCTGTGCTCTGATTGGCGGGGGGTGTGCTCTGCTTGGGTGGGGGCCCTGTTGTGCTCAGATTAGTCTGAGTTGCAGGGGGATTTGAGATGGAGAGCTGCATTGCTGTTGTTTGGCTTCGCGTTCGTGGTCGTGCCACATCTTCAAGGTGGGTGTCAGTTTGCTTCACGTATGAAATGGAGGGGTTTAAAATGGCCAATGATGCAGCTGTGGTCTGGTTTCTGGTCCGCGGTCGTGCCTCATCATCGGTGCGGGTTTGAGTCTGCATTTTGTGTGGATGTGTGGTGGTGACATCATGTGTGGTCTTCGTGAGTGTGGGTCCAGTGTTGCTCCTTGTGCTAGGGATTCGTCTGTCAATAAGGCTGGGTTTCCAAATGGCTGGTAGGCGGGAGGTATCATCTCGTTTATTCATGCTGTGTGGGCGTTTTTCTATCTCGATGGCTTCTCTGATTATTCTGTTGTTAAAGTGTTCGGTTTTAGCAATAGTTCTGGTATTTTTAAAGTCAATTTTATGTCCTGTGGCTTTGAGGTGTTGGACCAGGGAGGAAGTTGGTTCCTCTTTTCTGACTGAGTTCTTGTGTTCTTCAATGCGTGCACTTATTCTTCTGTTGGTTTGTCCGATGTATGTGGTGGGGCAGGCGGTGCATGGGATTTCATATACTCCTTGATTTTCTAACTCAATTTTGTCCTTGGGTTTTCTTAGGATGGTGGATATTTTTCGGTTTGTGCAGAATGCTGTCTTGATGTTGTGTTTGTGGAGGATCTTGCTGATTTTGTCTGTGGTGCCTTTTATGTATGGGAGGAGGGCTTTGCCGTTTTCTTGTTCTATGTCTTGGATTTTAGTGGGGGGTTCTTTTTGGATTAAGTTGGTAATCTTATTTCTTTGGAATCCGTTGGATGTTAGTACATTAGTGAGAGTGTGTAGTTCGGTTTTTAGGTGTTGTTCGTCAGCTAAGCGTTTTGTTCTCGAGATGAGTGTCTTGGCTACGGAGTTGATCTGTGCTGGGTGGTGGTGTGAGAGTGCGTGCAGATAGCGGTTTGTGTGTGTTTTCTTCTGGTAGCTGGTGTGTCCTAGGGAGCCATTGGATTTCTTGTAGACTAAGACATCCAGGAAGGGAAGTTGCTTGTTAGCTTCTGTTTCCATGGTGAACTGTATTTTGGGGTGTAGGCTGTTGAGGTGTGTGAGGAAGTTGTCTAGTTTTTCTTTCCCATGTGGCCAGATTATGAAGGTGTCGTCTACGTATCTGAGCCAGAGTTTGGGTTTATGATCGGATTTTTCTAGAGCTTGGGTTTCAAAGTGTTCCATGTAGAGGTTTGCAATGACAGGTGAGAGGGGTGATCCCATGGGTGCTCCTTCTATTTGTTTGTATTTTTGTCCGTTGTAGATGAAGTATGTGTTGGATAGGCAATGGTTGGTCAGATCTAGGATGTGCTTGGGGGGGTTATATTTGTTTTGGATAGCTGTCAAGGCGTCTTTGATTGGCACTTGGGTGAAGAGGGAAATGACATCAAAGCTCACGAGTAGGTCGCTGGGCTGTAAGTTTTGTTTCTTTATGATCTCTATGAATTGGAATGAGTTTTTTACGTGTGAGGTGATGGATTCTGCATAGGGTTGTAGTTGTTTGGCGAGAAATTTGGCTAGGTTTTGTGGAGGTGAGCCTATGGAGCTGACTATGGGTCTAAGTGGAGTTCCTTCTTTGTGTATCTTGGGGAGACCATAGAGCTTAGGGCATCTGGATGATTTTTCTCTGGGAATGATTCTTTGCTGGATCTCTTCGCTGATGGGGGAGGCTTTTATTTTGGATCTAGTGGTTTTTTCCAGGTAGGTGGTGGGATCTGTGTTTAGGGGTTTGTATGTGGAGTCTTGGAGTAGGTTGGTTAATTTGGTTTGGTAGTAAGATGTGTTCATAACCACCGTGGCGTTGCCCTTGTCTGCTGGTAGGATTATTATGCTGGTGTCTTCTTTCAGGTTAAGTAGAGCTGTCTGTTCCTCTTTGTGTAAGTTGCTTTTGGGTGGCTTGCTGGTGCAGAGGATGTTGGAGATTTCGAGTCTGATTCTGTTAGCGTCGTCGGGGTTGATTTTGGTCAGGCTGGTTTCAACTCCGCATATAATGGTTTCCGTGGGGATGTGTTTGGGAGCGACTGCAACGTTGAATCCTTTGGAAAGGACATTGGTTTCGGCTTTGGTGAGGATCCTATCTGAGATGTTATGCACTGTTTGTTTCATGTGTGGCTGTGAGGGAGGAGAGGTTTGTTTCTGGCGTTCTTGTAGTCTTCGGAATTTGTTGGTGTGTGTGTCTGTCTTGAGGGTGGTCTGTGTTTCGGCTCTCCAGACGGCGAGTTGTTTGGATTTGTCCCAAAGTGCGGGGTGGATCTTGTTGCTGAGTTTGAGGTGAAGTGTGAGGAGATCTTTGTTGATTTGGTCTAGGAGGAATCTTTTTGTGTGAAGTTCATTTCTGATTAGGGCCAATTCTGTTCTTTTCAGGATGCGTTTGGTGGCTGCAGAGTTGGAGTGGAATTTCAATTGGAAGCATGTGGGGATTAAATTTTGATCTCGGCAGTTGCGTAAGAATGCGAGGTCACATAAAGTGGAAACTCTTTGGACTTCAAGTTTTTCATAGGTCCTGGTCAGATGGTAGATTTCCTCCCCGTAGAGGTACGATATTTGTTTTCTGAGGTTTTCACGGGTGTTTGTATGTAGGTCTTTGGTAATTCGGGTTTTCTCCCGTGTAAAATTGGAAGTGTCTTGGCGACGTTTCGACGAAGTCTCATTCGTCATCTTCAGGCTGGTGTCTCTTCGGCCTCGTGCTTCTAGAAGCAATGTGTGATCGCAGCTGTTTCTTCCTTCTTCCTAGAAAAATCTGATCATAAACCCAAACTCTGGCTCAGATACGTAGACGACACCTTCATAATCTGGCCACATGGGAAAGAAAAACTAGACAACTTCCTCACACACCTCAACAGCCTACACCCCAAAATACAGTTCACCATGGAAACAGAAGCTAACAAGCAACTTCCCTTCCTGGATGTCTTAGTCTACAAGAAATCCAATGGCTCCCTAGGACACACCATCTACCAGAAGAAAACACACACAAACTGCTATCTGCACGCACTCTCACACCACCACCCAGCACAGATCAACTCCGTAGCCAAGACACTAATCTCGAGAACAAAACGCTTAGCTGACGAACAACACCTAAAAACCGAACTACACACTCTCACTAATGTACTAACATCCAACGGATTCCAAAGAAATAAGATTACCAACTTAATCCAAAAAGAAACCCCCACTAAAATCCAAGACATAGAACAAGAAAACGGCAAAGCCCTCCTCCCATACATAAAAGGCACCACAGACAAAATCAGCAAGATCCTCCACAAACACAACATCAAGACAGCATTCTGCACAAACCGAAAAATATCTACCATCCTAAGAAACCCCAAAGACAAAATTGAGTTAGAAAATCAAGGAGTATATGAAATCCCATGCACCGCCTGCCCCACCACATACATCGGACAAACAAACAGAAGAATAAGCGCACGCATTGAAGAACACAAGAACTCAGTCAGAAAAGAGGAACCAACTTCCTCCCTGGTCCAACACCTCAAAGCCACAGAACATAAAATTGACTTTAAAAATACCAGAACTATCGCCAAAACTGAACACTTTAACAACAGAATAATCAGAGAAGCCATCGAGATAGAAAAACGCCCACACAGCATGAATAAACGAGATGATACCTCCCGCCTACCAGCCATTTGGAAACCCAGCCTTATTGACAGACGAATCCCTAGCACAAGGAGCAACACTGGACCCACACTCACGAAGACCACACATGATGTCACCACCACACATCCACACAAAAAGCAGACTCAAACCTGCACCGATGATGAGGCACGACCGCGGACCAGAAACCAGACCACAGCTGCATCATTGGCCATTTTAAACCCCTCCATTTCATACGTGAAGCAAACTGACACCCACCTTGAAGATGTGGCACGACCACGAACGCGAAGCCAAACAACAGCAATGCAGCTCTCCATCTCAAATCCCCCTGCAACTCAGACTAATCTGAGCACAACAGGGCCCCCACCCAAGCAGAGCACACCCCCCGCCAATCAGAGCACAGCCAACCCCCCATCCAATCAGAGCACAGCCAACCCCCCATCCAATCAGAGCACAGCCAAGCCCCTAACCAATCAGAACACACCTCCACCCAATCAGAACACAGCCAAGCTCCCATCCAATCAGTTCATACCTCCACTGGCAGTTAAAAGGAAGAAACAGCTGCGATCACACATTGCTCCTAGAAGCACGAAGCCGAAGACACCAGCCTGAAGATGACGAATGGGACTTCGTCGAAACGTTGCCAAGACACTTTCAATTTTACACGGGAGAACACGGGAGAAAACCCGAATTACCAAAGACCTACATACAAACACCCGTGAAAACCTCAGAAAACAAATATATATATATATATATATATATGTGTGTGTGTGTGTGTGTGTGTGTGTGTGTGTGTCCTTTATGACTGTAAAAATGCGAATCCCGGGCATATATATATGTCTTGAATGTTTTTTTGATACACCTGCCAGCCCAAATGTGGGAAGAAGAAATCTTTTGCCTGTATCAGCCCAATCTAGGGCCATCCACAGGCAGCAGTCGCTACTGCGACATCATTTTTGTATGCTAAATTTTTTGGGGGATTGCTAACAAAGAGTTAAGGGGGACTGGGATAGCTATTTCGAGCTAGTTAGCTCTCATCAGCCAGCCATACTCTTCTGAGATTCGAACCTGGGCTGCTTGTACGTTAACAACAGCAACAACAACAACAACAACAATAATAATAAAGGAGAAAGGAAGAGAGAGAGAGAGAGAGAGAGAGAGAGAGAGAGAGAGAGAGAGAGAGAGAGAGAGAGAGAGAGAGAGAGAGAGAGAGAGCACTTGGCTTCTCCTGCGTCAAAGCCAGAATATCTGTGTGCCCGCAGCAGCCTTAAATGACCAATAGGAGTCCTAGTCCCTGACCTTATAATTGGCAACTTAATTAATGAGGTGTCCTAGAATGTTTGCATGTAAGAACACTCTTGGGAGAAAAGGAAAACATAGATTAAAACTAAAAAAGTGAAAAATGACTATAACAGCTCTTCTCTGGGCTCAGTAGGTGAGAGGCTAATGGGAAGGGGGACTTTGACAGAAATATATAATATAAGTTGCCTAGGAAAAAAGACAAAAAGGTTCCTTAAGTCCTAGGAAGCAAAATAACATTCAGAAGCAGCTCAGGCAGATGTCTCCTTGATTCACAGAGGTATAAGGAGGGGAGATGTAACACAGTCTGACTTGCAGGATTCTGCTTTCATAGACTATCTCAATAAAATGTAGTTGTAATATTTTGTGGAGTTGGTTTTCTAATTTAGTCTACCTAGTGGACTAAAGGAGGAAATACAATTTGCATCACGAGGACAAGTCATTTTGTTATGCCCTGGTTAGTAGAGATATGAGGTTGAGCCTTAAGGCAATTTAATTTAAAACAAAAAGTGAGACACCAGGCTATGTAAAACCCAGGTCTAGCTGAGGTCTTACAATCTCTGTATGTCTTGCACAAGCAGACTTTTAGAGATTTCTCTGCAAAGATGTAAAAATAAAATTCCATTTAAAAAGTATTAACATATTTTTATAGGGTGGGGAGAGGGCGAACTGGGTGCCTCCTGCAGTCCTTAAGAATCTTGCAGTGCATTTGGTATAGTAAGTTGATTATAACATTTTGCAAACCAAATTAGCCTCCTAGTGTTTGATGGTTCAATCTGAAATGGATCGCTACATATGCAAATATAGGAGGCTGAAGAGAAAGTTGTCTTGATTTGGAATTACACATTTTCTTAATGGTATCAGGACTGCCATGCTATGCTTTCTTGATCTGATGCAATTGTTTTGAATATATACATGAAGACACAAACAGTTGCAAATGCTAACTTATGTTATACGTTTCTATTATTCTTCAAGCACAACACTTTTTAAAACTAAAAATGGATAAGAATCCCTGTGTCTGGCCCCGTGTTTAAAGACATGACATCCACCTGCTCATTTGCACAAAACCATATAACAGTAACAAGATGGCAGATAGACAATCCTGCCATGCCACCTACAAGGGGCTCCAGCCATCCTAATCCAATGCCTAGGATTAGAGTTAGATTTAAGGCCATTCAAATGCCACCAGACAGAGTGGCAGCAAGAACTCAGAGGGAAATCAGTTTCCATCACCCAAAATCCCATGATAAAAGAAAAATGGGAGTTATTTAACATTACAAACTGTATGAGACAGCCAAAGGATAATGAAGCCCCCAAACATCCTCGAATTCAGCTTGAAAAACTGTTATATATTCACTTGTAAAATCATTTTAGGCTTCTACAGAAATATTTTTTTTTATAGCTTGATAGATATTGAAGGAAGTTTCTACAGGGTTACTACAGGTCAATATTTATAAAGAACCCTCCTTCTGTTATTGGTTCCACTTGCAAATTTAATCAATAACTTAGGGTTTAACACCAACATTGTCTATAAGCATAAAATTTCCATTTGATATTCATGAAGCAAATATACAGATAACCTACTGAAAGACTGATTCGATTAGAAATCTCAAATATTATGATAGCTTTGAAAGTATGAAGAAGATATAGTACATTTTTAATTCAGTCAGAACTGAGGAATGTTTGTGAACTTGCTGAGGATGAGGGGATGGATAAGCAGCTCTCTGAATAAAAACCTTCAATTTTCAAAAACAAGAAAAGAAAGCTTCGTAGTAAGCTTAGTGACTTCTTCTTTCTAACTCTAACTGAAGTCATTCAAAGGGAGATAGCAGAGTTTGGCATCTTTTGCTTTTCTCAGGTAGAAAGCTCAAATTTAAATTACATGAATTGATGATTACTCAGAATAATGTGGAATAAATTATTGGGCCATTAAAAGACCCAAGAATGAATTAAAATAACTATTAATGAACGAGAATATTTGTAGCTCAGGGTTGAAATGAGGAGTCCTTGGTGCTCTCTGAGCATGCTTGTTTTCTTGCAGACATTTCATTACCCTAACTAGCTAACATCATCAGTGCTAGTGTGATAAATAAATCTGGCCAGTGAAGAAACGTTTTTTGCAACCTTCTGAATTCTTTCCACAAAATTATTCCTTCATGGTAAACCTTGACATTTTTTAAGTTAAACAAAATGAAGCTAAGGAGCTGGATTCCATAATAATTATCTCGTGAGATCAGGAGTTTCTTAATCACAGTCATCATCTTCAGAAGTTATTGCTTCTTTATCCTGTACATTCTGCTTCTAGAAGTTCCAACTTGTCCTTTAGGAGGAGTCCTCTGGAAAGTGGTCACATGACTGATAAAATTTCGACTTATTTTGTCCTCTTAGTCCTAGTACCTAGCTTTTTATCCATCCTTACCATATATTCTTAAAATTGCTAGAACTCAGATGCATTTATTATTATATTTTGGGAGAATTATTCAAACTTTTAGAGCAGTGACTGGTGATGGACTTTATTATCTAAGGTTTAGATAGATTTTTTTTTCCACAGCAGGAGCGGTGTGTTGTGGATCCTGTCTGCTAAGGCATTCCACCTGATTGGACACAGGAGACAAGCCTTTTCTGCTGTGGTACCCATCCTCTGGGACATCATCCCCACTGAGGTGAGATTAGCCCCAATCCTTGTGTCCGTCTGGTAAGCACTCAAAACATGTTTTTATTTTTTTCATGGAGCCTGGGATCTCCTGCAATAGAAGGCCCAAATGTTGATTGCTCCATATATAACATCTTAATTCAATCCTCACACAATCTTGGTTTCATTTATGTTGATATTTAATTGTTTTAACTGGTTTTTACTTTCAATTTGTGTGAACACCTTGTGTGAGGTAGGTGGCCATATCAATTTGCTAAAATAAAATAAATAGAATATAAAATAAAAATAAGAGACTTCAATTTTCAATTTTCCTTGAAGAAGTTTTATACATCTGAATTGGTTTACTTGGATAAATTTAATTTAAAGTCTGTTTAATTTATTTTTTAAATGCCTTCTCCAATCCTGGGTGAGGTATATGTCTTCTTACCTTTTCCTCAGAAGTACAGAATCTGGTGCCTGATTTTAAAAAAAAAATAGAATTTTGAAACTGATTGAAAAAATGTATGGAGTTTCTCACTGTGGCCCAAGTTTTAGGAAATCAGGCCACTTTATTTCTAGTACAGTTTTCTAAATTTTTATAAACGTGCCCACATCCAATGTCTTTATATTTCATGGCCTCCATATTTTCCTATATATAGTTTGAGGAACTATAAAGACATTGTAATATTGCTGTATATTATTATCAGGTCTACTGTTAACGCAATTTGTTATCATGCTTTATTTAAAAAAATTAACAATCCATCTAATGATTAGTTGTAATGTACTTTGCCATGTGATTACTCAATGTGTTTAAACAATGAAGCATTAAACTGAATGCAATCCTCCATTTGTGTTTTTTGCTACATTTTTAAAAAGTGTTTAAAAAATCTTGTAAATGAGAGCTGACAAAAAAATATGACAGTAGCGAATTTTAAAGAGATTAAAGCCTTCTGTAACTTACAGCAATTAATTTTGTAAGAAATTGAGTTAGTGTTGGAAATTGTCTCTGTCCACAAAAATCAGTTGCCACTGCTTAACAGAATACTGGGAGAAGACCCGTGAAAAATTAACATAATATAGACATTTCATAAAGTTAAATGAAATTGTAATAAGAATGTTCTTAAGCATTCTGTCATTGCTTGTTAATCAGACTACAGCTTCTCATTTTACTTTCTTTACATTAGGACAGCTCAAAATAGAGGCAGGATAAGGCCAGAATTCTCATAATTGTGTAATCCAATAGCAAATTGATTTTTTATCATTTGCCACAAGTTGTGTCAATTCTTAGCAAACACATAGATAGATTTTTTCCCCCATGACAATCAGTCCCTACCTTGGTCCTTTGGGCTTTCCAACAGTGCACCCAATATCACTGTAACTTGAGTCTATCCACCAAATGAGTGGTCATCCTCTTCGTTTTCCATCCACCTTTCTCAGAATCAAAACTTTTACAAAGAGTTAAGGCTTTGCATAATGTGTCCAAAGTAGAGCAATTTGACCCAGGTCATGTGTGTCCTGAGTGACAAAAACATTAATAGGTCTGTGTATATGAAGGTGTTTCTTCCCTCCCCCCCCATCCTCACATTTTGAATACTCCCATATTCCAAACAGGGTGGTGTTTTAGGACTCTATGGAATTTTGGTTGAGCCATTGTTGCATAAGTGTTCTGGTATCACACGCATTGTGAAACCATGCTGTATATCATATTACATCCTCATTGTGATTAGAATAGCTCTCTTGATGCAATTGCTGTAGTTTGAATAAGTATTGAAAGTTATATGTGTGGAGTTTAAGTATAGGCTTTATTTTCTGGTAGTATAGTCTGTAAATTAGGTTACTGGAGTTTACTGTATTAAACTTATATATAAAACTGCAGAGGAATCACTGATAAAGTGGGATTGTTAGCTAGCCGTGATCACTCTAATGCTCTGTTGCAGCCCAGCGAATCTGGGTTACAAGTTCTTTTGGATTTGGAAGTACCTAAGATTTTATTCCAAGGCAGGGTGAGAAAATTATATAATAACATAACATGAAACAGCAAGAAATATTCAAGAATACTGGAAAATACAACACAAGGCAGCAATCAAAGAATAGCAAAATAAGCCAAAGAAAGAAAGAACTTATGTCCCTTCTGCATACGTTCCCAGTCAGGGAATCCCCAAAGCGATTATAGCCTACAAAGCCAGCAAACATGCAGAATCTTCCCAGTTAAGTGTGCATTGAAATTCCATTCTCTGAGAGTTTTTGACTAGATTAATTAGGATTTGACCTACTATTATCACATCGGTTTGATGTTCTTATTGAAAACCCAAGTATAGCGCTACGTGCTTATTTATTTATTTTATTTAGAAAATTTATATAACCGTCTACTTGAACAGCGATTCTTACAAGCTGACAAGCAATAAAACACAGTATGGGGGGGAAGCAGTAACCCCCCCCCCCAATCTCCCCCGGTGACACAGTCAAATAAGTCATTTGATGGGCTTCATCCCACTCTGGTTTCCATAGACCTATTGGCAAAACCAAGTCTTCTGGGCCTTATGAAAAAGTGTCAAAGTGGGGGCCAGTCTAATTTCTTAAGGGATGATATTCCACTGTATGACAGACAAGGTCCTTCTTCTGGGTCTTGCCAGATGTATCTCCTTAGGGGACAAGACCCACAACATTCCTTGCCTCTCCGCTCTAGTAGGTCCAGTGGATGTGACCGGCCAGAGACAGTCCCTCAGATAACCTGGCCCCAAGCCATGAAGGGCTTTAAAGGTGAAAATCAGCACCTTGAATTGCACCCTGGAAGCAAATCAGCAGCCAATATAGCTCCCACAAGAGACATGACACATGTGCACACCAAGGTCTGCACAAAACCATGCAGGCAGCTGCATTTTGAACCAATTGGAGTTTCCGGATGCTTTTCAAGGGCAACCCCATGTAGAGTGTGTTGCTTACTTGATTAATTCTATATTATATATTCAATTATTACATGAAAATATAGGTATCATATGCTTAAGGGAGCAGGTACACAACACTATCTAATTCGTCCTCAACAATTGTTTTGTAAATCCACCACACTACAGTTAGAAGCAATTAATACTAATTCTTCTTTTTAATATGCATTTTATATTTCAATCACTTGCTTTATTTTCATCTTCTTCCTTTATTTTGCTTGGTTGTCTCATTAAGACTTTTCATATTTAATCACAGATTTTTTTCATTTTCAGAATGAATATCTTTCAGGTTTGATTCTTATAGGATTCTAGCTGTTGTTTACTGATGAAAGAAAAGGAGAGGACTCAGCTTAATTGTCTTTTGGAAAAAAAGTTTAAATACAACCAATGAAGTAATAATGCCTTATCCACAATTTTAGCTGGTAAACTCTCTCTCTCTTTTTTTTTAACTTGAGAAAATCCTGTTATTGAGAATGAGATTGTTATTCAGTGTGCTAGGTTTATTTATTTATTTTAGAGATACTGATATGAGAGGATTTTGGAACTAGATGAGTGAGGTTCTGCTCAGAGAAATTTGCTATGTCTTATCTAACATAAACTGTTGATATAGTTGTAGAATAGATTAATTACTCATCTCCGTCACCTGACAATTTGATGTGCAGCTAATCCATTGTTCTGTGTATAACATCTTATAAATTAGTCTGAAAGATAGGGAGCCTTCCTTTTCCATGGAAAGGTAATTATTTAAAGCTTTATTGCTTCCTCTTTCCCCCAGAATTGGCCCTTTCTCTGGTTATTCTCTCTTGCCCTCTTTTCTGAATTACTATTATATTTCTATTATTTAGAGTTTTATCCCACCTTCCCATAAACAAGACTAAAACTAAAACATATCAAAACAATCATTTAATTGTCAAAATTGTTTAAAATAATTGTATTTAATTTGAAATGTTCAAGCCAATAATAATAGCCTACTAAAAAGGGATAGAACAAGTATAGTTTCCTATCTGACTTCATATCAGCTAATGTAAGAATAAATGTTTTTAAAAATAAGTGCAACATCCAGAATAATACTCCCACTCTGGTTAATTGTCCTCATTGTTAGGAAGTTTCTTCTTAACTCCAGGTTGCTTCTCTCTTTGGTCAGTTTCCAACCATTGGTTCTTGTCCTGCCCACTGGTACTTTGGAGAATAATTTGACCCCCTCTTCTTTGTGGCAGCCCCTCAAATACTGGAATACTGCTATCATGTCACCCCTGTTTCTTCTTTTCTTTAGACTAGCCAAACCCAAGTCTTGCAGCTGTTCTTCATATGTTTTAGTGTCCAGGCCTTGGATTA
This sequence comes from Azemiops feae, assembly GCA_023970755.1. NCBI lineage: Eukaryota > Metazoa > Chordata > Lepidosauria > Squamata > Viperidae > Azemiops > Azemiops feae. Next base: position 115,945 of record JALGBA010000005.1, read on the forward strand.
TGTTAGTTGCTCTTCTCTGAACTTTTTCCAAGTTTTGTGAAGTTTAGCATGATAATTTCAGCTGAATTTAATGAAATGTTAGGTTTTTGATAGGTTAGACTACCCTTGATTTGAGAAGTTCCACTGGACTAGAACTGTAGAAGTCTAAGGTAAGGACATTCAATCAAACAGATCACATCAGTTAAAAAAAAGCAAACTTTGAGAACAGATTAGAGATGCAAATTAGCTACCTGCCTTTCAAATGACATTATTCAAAGAGATACTGTAAATGAAAAGAGATATGTGCATACTTAGGCCAGTCTTTGAGGATATACACATTGTTTGATAGATGTTCAATAAAATATGGAGAAACCAAATCCAAGAGGTCACTTCAATCCTTTAATAGGATTTTTTGGTTTTTCTTTGTTTTCTATAAAAGAAAATAAAATAATAAGAAATAAAATAGGTTGCAAATTTGACTGTTGGATAATTGAAAATCTGATTCTAGTTGTTTTGCCTCCCCTACTTACCGAAAGCAACTCTTTTGAGCCCAGCCACTTGGGCTGTTCAGAGCTGGCATTACAAAACCATCAAGCCATGGGAAAACACAGTTAGAGGATTTCAGATTCAGTGAAATAATCTGCCTTCCCACACTAGTCAGACCCTGAGTGCATTTTTTCCACTCGGTTCTACAAATAAATCAGTTGTGTGGAAAGAAACATTGAGAAATGGCAATGGAATCATTCAGGGAGCTTTATTTTCCCAGAAGTCCTCTGCATGCAATATTGCAGAAAGAGTGGGCCATGCAAATCAAATTAAGAGATTCTACTTAAAAAAGCAGAGAAAATAAACATATCAAGGGGAAGAAAGATTTTATTAGCATTTTAGATTGGATTGTATGGTCCTGGATAGCTGTTAAGGTTTTATGTTAATGTGTTTAATAATTTGAGATTTTGCATCTCTGAATTAAGGGAATGTGTTTAGCACTATTTATACAACACACGTGGGAGTAGTGTTCATAGTTTCTCCCTTTCTACTATTATTCTCATCTTTTTTTCTCATTAAGAGATGTAGGGAATATGACAAGCTACTCTATTTACATAGGTTCACAGACTGTTAAGAATTCTATTTTTCCAAATAGAATTTGGAAATTCTATTTTATCCAACACAGTTGTCTCTGGGGGGGAAGCATAGGATGAAACCGGTAAGCCCTATGACTTACCAAACCAACAACCAATATCAGGAATCAAGTACAAAAAGGTGAGGTTTTTCTTGTGATATTACAATACATGTTTCGTTAGTTTTATATTGTCATAGTTGGCATTAGATACCTTATGCTGTCTCCCTCTGAAATTCCCTCTGCTTTTTTTTTTTACCAGTTTTCATTCAATTTGATGAAGTCGCTAAAGTGTCTGAGTGTGCTAACTTATAGACTACAAATATTTATGCTTATATTAAATCTAAAGGGGAGATTCTATGACAAAAATCTTCCCATTGTCTTTAAAGCTGTGGTGATAAATGTGTTGCCCATTTTAGGGACACAATTAAGGAATTCATCCTTCTTTACCCACAAACCAGTTGGAGAATTTTGAGAACCACTGAAGATCAGCAATAGTTCTACAAACTAAAGCTTCTATATGTAGAGAAGATGTTTCATGACCTTGGACATCTAGAACAGAATGAAGATAAGGATTATAATGGATTTAGCATGCTCATCTTTATTTTTCGTTACACGGTTTATATATAATTTATTCAATTTAATAGGAGTTCTCTTTCACATGAAACCTGAAGACCCAACATTGCTGGGTATGCCACTTGGAGATCTTAGAGATACAAATGGGATATAAAGAGATGACAATAAAAGCACAAAGTGCAAAACCTCCTCCAATTCTCATATTGGTAGCTGCATTCTTTATTATTTCTCAAGCCTGTCAATATCTACAGAACACTTTATTTGCACAAAATGTACTTTCTACAGACAGATAATTATTTAGAACATAACAAGAAGCAAAATGAGGTTGGCATAGCTTGCTATTTCCAATAGCTGGAGCAGTTTATGGTGCTGAAGGCTGTGAAATGTGCTCATAGCAACAGATTGTAAAGTGTCCACAAGTTGAAGGTTGGCAGAACAGTATTTTCATTTACACAAGAATTTTAAAAATACAATTTAGCATTCATCTAATAGTGAAGCTTATCAGCATGGAGTTATCTAAATCCTGTTGTCAGAGCTTAATAAATACAATCAATAAGCCACTCATGTCTGGGACTCCTCCATTTACAGACTGTGGATAGTTACAAGATGACACTCAAACAGATTACATTTTGCTGTTTAAACTATACATAATGTAGTTTAAAGCCTAACCACTGTGCACATTTGCATACATTTTCTATTCTTCTGTCTCGTTTAGTAATTCATTCATTCACTTTGTATGACTGCCCATTCAACATGCAACATAAGGAGGTCAACAAGTTAAAGCAACAGGAAAAAAAACATTGAGAAAACTACAACACAGCACACCTGGAGCAGCACACATATGCATGATCAAGAAACTTTTAAAATAAACTCAGTTTCCTGGGCAAAGCCAGTTTTTAACATTTTAAAAGTAGAGACATTTTTAACATTTTAAAAGTTGGAAGTAGAGAATAGAGAGCTGTACTTTCAGACTTACAAGATTCGGTTGTGTAACCTTATAATAAAGATAGTGTTAGTAAATGCTTCTTGTCTGGACTATCTCAAAGGGTTGACATCAATTGTCTAAAAAAGTACATCTATCCCCCCGCCCCTTTACAATCCAAAAAACCAGAGAAAGTCCCTTCTACAACATTTGCCATATTCTTATTCTCTCTGTGGGTTCTGCTGCCTCTTATCTGATCATTGCTTAGTCTGCTCCTCCTCCTTCCAACAATACTTGACAGTTAGAAATTTCCTGACAGTTAGAACAATTAATCAGTGGAACAACCTGCCTCCAGAAGTTGTGAATGCTTCAACACTGGAAGTTTTTAAGAAGAGACTGGACAATCATTTGTCTGAAATGGTATAGTGTTTTCTGCCTGAGCAGGGGGTTGGACTAGAAGACCTCCAAGGTCATTTCCAACTCTATTATTATTATTATTGTACTCTCACAAATCATTACACAGAGGTAGGATTGCACATACCATTATCTCTCCACTCTGAATAATCTGCATGCAACCAAAAGCTTGAATGGTGCTCTGGACAAATCCTATCCCAAGCGGTTCAGACACCAACAGACTTGAACAAAAATATAAACATGTCCTTTCAGTCAATCCCAACCAGACAATCTAGTACAGGGGTGTCAAACTCGCAATGTCACGTGACGTGTCGCGATGTATCGTGACTTTTTTTGCCATTGCCGGCAATGGGGTGGATGCAGTTTCGCTATGATGCATCCGGCCTGCAGGCCAGCAGTTTGACACCCCTGATCTAGTATATAGGGAAAAAACAGGGCTCAGTAAAATCCAATACTAAGGAACCAATCAACAATAGGAAGCTTTCCTTCAGAGGTAACATTTAAAAAGGAAAGGGAAGAGCTACCATTTAGGTTTAGCTGTTAGTCTCTGTTAGGGATATTTTCCAGGATCAGCTGAAAAGCCAAGTAAGAAGAGAAGGTCTATCCTATGAAATCTGGAATTTCATTATAAAGCTACCTAAAAACCAGTGAAATTTTGTACAGTATAAAATTTATTTTAGTTCATACTGTAGGTTTAAACTGTTATGGCTTTTCTTTGTATACATTGTGGGGACAGCTAACTAAATGCAGCCTCTTCAAAAGCAGCCCTCTTTCTCTCCCTCCCATCCATCCATCCACTTGCTTCTAAGTTCTTTAACTTGGATATGCATTATAAAACAAACTCTCTGTGACTCTGCGACTCTCATTTGAAGAAACAGAACCAACCTTTCTTCTCCTCATCTAAGCTTAAACTGCGGAAGAATAAGCAAGAAAATTAATATTTGCCTCTTTCTGGGTAAACCATGGGAAAGAGGGATTTATCTGGTTTAAAGTAGCTGATTGCAATCAGAACCGAATATGTTCTTCCATGATTTCTACCGGTAGGTGCAATATAGTTGTGGGTGGAGAGTTGTAAAGACTCCTCTTGGGAGCCAGAGGGCCCAATCCACCCTGACCCAGGTGTGTAAGTGTGTATGCTGATTACAAATTCATTCATACTGTCCTAAGTTTGTTTACATGCATGCTTCACACTCTCTTCATACATACATACATAGTGTTCTCTAGTAATTTTGCATATAATTGCAACTTGAAAACTTTCAAAACTGAGAAACAAAACAGATAACCCAAAGTTCTCAGTTGCACTTAAGCCTGAGGCTTATGAAAAGTACTAACCTTTTACCTGATACTTATAAATTACTTTATATCTGTATTATTTGATTCATTATGTGCCATCAAGTCATTTATGGCTCTTAGCAACCACATATATAGATTTTTCCCCATGTCGATTTATCCCTAACATGGTCTTTCAATGCTGCATTCTTTCTCACTGTAACTGAGTCCATCCTTGCTGCTGGCTGGCCTCTTCTCTCTTTCCTTCTGCTTTCCCAACATTAGAGAGAGTTGAGTCTTCACATAATGTGTTCAAAGCAAGATTAACTGAACCTAGTCATTCGTGCCTCAGGTGAGATATCTGGGCTGATTTGTTTGATTTGTTTGTTTCTTGGCTGTCCACAGTATTCTCAGCCGTCCTCTCCAACACCCAAATTCAAAAGTGTAAATATCATGCTTGTTCACAGTCTAACTTTTGCTTCCCTAAAGTATCATAATTTGCACTACTCCGATCTTTACAGGAATAGAGAGATTTGAATATATTTTCCAGGACCTTCAAGGCTGTTCTAACAAATGCTAGTCTGGGGCCTATTTGTTGACTGCTTGTTCCTTTTCTTTTACATTTTTTATCCCATCTTTATTATTTTTTATAAATAATCCATGGCAGCAAACATAACTAATGTTCCTTCTTCCTCCTGTTTTCCCTGGAGGCAGGGAATAATGCCTGTGAGATGGAAGCTATCCACCACTTTAATATTTTCATTGGCAATTCTAAGACTGGTTGTTTTACCGGTTGTCATTAGTTTGGTCTTTTTTATATTTAATGTTAATTCCAATGTGTTTTTTTCACATTGCTCCATAATTTTTATAACTACACATTCTTTGCATTGTCAGATGTCAGCATGTGGCAAGTTATTGATGTTTCTACCTCCAGATTTAAAACCTTGCTCTCTTCTTCCAATTCAGCTTCCCTTAATTTATATTCAGCATATCACCATTATAATTGCGTCTAATACCAATCAAAGGCAATTTAGTTGAATCAGTCTGTTAGTTTGTCACTTTTTGTACAACAACAGCTCAAATTCTATCAGTAGGTATAGCAATCACACCACTTATTAAACTGAACTGGGAAATATTCAAATTATTATGCTCTTTTAAAAATAGCTCTTAAAATTAACAGTTCTCTGTTTGAAAGTAAAATAATTCATTAATGAGAAGATTACTTCATTCTTTCTAAATAGCTGTAACAGACCCAATATACTTAAAAATAAAACCACAGAATATACTAATAAACAGTAAGGTTTCTACCAGGATTCCTCCTATGGGACCAAGAAGGTATGAAAATAAAATTCATTCTCTTTCAAGGCTAACTGTTCTCATTTATTATTCAATTTCATTTAATTTATCAATGATTAAAAAAAATCCTTTGAAAAGCCACAGTAACTGGATTTTATATATAGATCATCTCTGCAATTGACATATTTTTTATTATATCAATTCTTATGTGCAACTTTCTTTAATATATGCTTAATTAATGCAACAGAGTCTAACATACTTTTGTTTTACTCCTTTTTTCCCTACAAATGCCAATTTTGATGAATGTTTTGCTGACAAAAGCTATGTATGCATTCTACTGCAGATGGATGAGCATCAATGTAGCTTCTCCACTACTGTTATCAATGCTATCCATTGGAATGCATTAGAGTTGGTGGTATTTCAAAACAAACAAAATCCATCTTTCTTTATACTTCTAGAGGGAATTTGCATTTATTGGAGCATTGAAGATGTGCAAATAAGTAACCTAGATGTTGCTGAAAAATATTTATTTCAGATGTATTTTCTTCTCATACTGAGCATTCTCTAGGCAATTTTTATTCCAGAGACGAATGGTATCGGCTGCCAGCAAGTAACATACCCTCTGTATTTTGTTCTAATTCATGTTGCATCTCAAAATGTTGTGGAATATAAAAATAGGCAAAGACACTCTCAAGTTTAGCTGATACTTGTTGGATTCAAATTTTATTCCCTAATTTTATTGTGGTAATGATGTGTTATTTATCTTTTTGAATTTTTTTCTTCAAACATTTCAATTCATGCAAGGTAATCCTGCTAATGTTATATTAGAATACACACCTGAAATTCTCTCTCTCTCTCTCTCTCTCTCTCTCTCTCTCTCTCTCTCTCTCTCTGTGTGTGTGTGTGTGTGCATGTGTGTGTGTGCCTTTGAGGCATTATCGACTACCTAATCAAGCACATGTCTTTTTTTTGGCAGCAATTTTAAAGGTGATTTGCTACTGGTTCTTCCTAGGCTGAGAGAGATGAACTGGCCTATCTAAATGGTTTCATCACTTAAAAAGAATTAAAAGTCATGGTCTCCCAATATATAGCCTGGTACCTTTATTACACCAGGCTGGCTTTCTTAGAAATCCCAGTCTTCTATTTTATGTTACTTTTAATAAAAAAAAAAGTGAAGTCAATATTAGGGAATCAGCTTTCATAGATTCTAGTCTTCTCAGATCCATTCATCAAGTTATCTTTCTTTCCACTATTGTGCACTTTACAGTATCGTGGCATGGAAAAGTCCAGTTATAGCAAAACAGATAACATAGTCTGCCTCCTGTCACAGTTGCAGATCTCTGATTCGGTGCAATAGTCCTGATTGCTCCCAACCTGTCAACCTGAGTAAAAGTTAACATGGGGCCTTTCAAATAACCATTTTTCCCCCTGCTTCAGCAGGGAGCTACTCTTTTACATTAATATCCATGTCATCGTCTTCAAGATTTCATGGTCATATTTATTATTGTTTCTCTCTGGCAGAAGACAATCTGGTATTCAATGCTTCCATTACTGTAAGAAAACGTTTGTGTGAACTCAAATTTCTCCACCCTGCTATATAGTTTTGTATAGATTGTCTACCCCTCTCTACTTTGGTTTTTCCTCGTTCTGACTGGTTGCAATTCTCTGCATGTCTGGAAAAGACATTCTAACGGGAATATATTACTTTATCTTAGTGGTCTTCAAATAATCTGCAACAATTTGGCAGATGTTGCTCAGTTGTAGGTCAATTTTTTCTCATGTGAGTGAAGTATTCCTGTGCTTGCTTTATATATATTTAGTACTAGAATAATAGCTAATTAATAAAAGCCAGAGCTTTTGATGGTGACTGAGTGAATCTCCCAATGGGAAGGAGCTGTTCTAAGCACTGTTTTTCTTCTTCTTCTTTCTACTATAAATTTTTAAAATCAAAATGCATGACCAAGGGTCGTTCAAAAACACACTAGATTTTTATTCTGATTTATTAATATTCCTGGCCTTGCATCTTGTTTGTGCAAATGGTGGAGACTAACCTGATTTTTATAATTTGATTAACTTAGTAGCATAATAAATGGTCAGGGTTTTTTTTCTCTAAGACTGCTGCTTTTTAAAATTTGGGTAAATTGTTATGTCTGAGTTGCTATGGCTAAACCATCAACAGAGACCTTTGTGCTTGTGTTTGGATAATAGTTTTGAGGTCGTATTATCCCCTCTTCCTTTAGGTAAGCCATGCTACTGAATATGTTGTCATCCACATTGGTTTTCAAGCCTGATTTAGAATTCTTTGGTTTTTCTCTAAGTACCTAGATTAATAATTTTGTTTTGAAATCCTATGTCAGAATATAACCCTTCCAGAAATGCATATGATTATTAATAGTATCACATACACTGAGACATTCAATCAATCAATCAGAATAGAGCTGGAAGAGACCTGGGAGGTCTTCTAGTCCAACATGAATGCTATGTCTACTTGTTGTTGTTGCGTTTAACACCTTGTGATCTCATGGACTACACTACACCAGACCCCACTGTTCTACACCATCTCCCACAGTTTGCCCAAATCCATGTTCATTGCGTCAATGGTACTATCTAACCATCTTATCTGCCATCCCCTTCTCCTTTTGCTTTCAGTCTTTCCCAACATCAGGGTCTTTTCCAATGAGTCCTCTCTTCTCATTTGGTGGCCAAAATATTTGAGCTTCAGCTTCAGTATCTGTCCTTCCAAAGAACAGTCAGGGTTGATTTCCTTTAGGATTGACAGATTTGATCTCCTTGCAGTCCAAGCAACTTTCAATATTTCAAAACAAAGATGAGGATCGGTATTTTGCTTGCATGTGACTTTCCTGCTCCAAATCTAGCTTGCTATTCTATCTCCCTTGGGTCATTATTAAATTTTCTAATTATGCCACAAGATTTCTTGCTTTTTGTAGGTTGCATCTGTTCTCTCAATACATTTCTGTTCTACTTTGTATTTTAAACAGCACAGGTGCAAATATTTTGCAGACATCTTTTCTACAAAGATAATAATACATAATACTTATTATAGATGTAAATATAATTATTCTACATGGTAGACAAGTGAAACATAATAGCACAACTGCTTATTATACATGCCTTGGTAGCACATTTCAGGATTTTGGCAAAGCTTTCCTAGGTTTTGGATAAGGTTTTATATCTCTGCTGCTACTAAAATGAGTGGGTTACAGCTAGTTAGGTTGATTTTTTAAAAAACTGATTTGGTTTCTGTTTTGTGTAATTATCAGGAGAACCTGAACATGTCAATGGTGAAAGTGTAAAACTAGGCTTAAGATCATGTTGCTGCTTTGTGATGAAATATTACTGATAACAAAATCCCAACTGTACTCTTGTTGTCATCAATTAATATTTAAGGAACTTAGTTATTAGTTCCTATATGTTTTAGGTGATGGTTTTGTAAACCTTCAGTGGTGGGTTCCTATAATGTATTATTAATTAAGAGACTGCCCCCCCTTCAATTTGCTGATTCACAGCAAAGCAGTTTGGAAGATGATAGAGAATAGAATACTTGCAATGTTCATTTTAAATGTAAAACAATTCCATTACTGGAATTCTTGTAATCCTAACTCTGTCTTCTCAACAAATCTTGCTAAAGATGATAGAGATGGAAGATGATAGAGAATAGAATACTTGCAATGTTCATTTTAAATGTAAAACAATTCCATTACTGGAATTCTTGTAATCCTAACTCTGTCTTCTCAACAAATCTTGCTAAAGAAATATGGTGAGAAGCACGTTTAGAAAATACTTTTGGTTCAGGCAGATAGGAAGAGTGACAAAACCTGGGGACTTGGAATCATTTAGCTCAAGATTTATTTGCTTTCCCTATGCCCAGGTTTCCACCAGCTCACCAAATATGGTATCCACATTTATCACTCTGACAGTAATTATACCCATTTATCACTTTGGGTACTGAAATTGCCAGTGATAATTTGGAACTTATTTTTCCATGTCTCTGGCTGTGCTAAACCAAAGCACCTATTTTTTGATAAGTCTGCAAAATGATATAACAAAAGACCTGATCTATTTTTGTATTTAAAAATATTGACTCCAGTATTAGCTCTCATAGTGTATAGTTGAGATGGAATATCTAACAGAGCCTGGGAAAGCAGAGGAGGAAAAAGACCATTGTGAAAAAGACACCTCAACTCCAGGGAGGGGGAAAAGCATGAGAAAGAGAATCAGAGCAACTCTGTCTTAATTACACTAGATATAAGCTGAGTAGAGAATTGCTTTGACAGGCTTTCAAGATTAATGTCAAGGTCTATGAGGCTGGTAAACTCAGGAGACAAGATCCACTTGGATTTCTGGAAAGATCTTTATTACTAGTATGGTAATGTAACATATTCTTGAAAGCCTGTTTGAGTAGAACTTTCCTTCTTTCTCCTGCCTTCAACTTATCTCTTTTACAACAACCCTTTTTTTTTTACCTCTGAATTCTTAGTTTGATAGGTATCCCATCACAACAGCTCCAATGTCACAAAAAGTGCACTGCCACATATTTATGAAGTTCTTCTAGTTTCGTACTTCAGACTGTAATTTGATTATCAGGTAGTCTTTTGAATCCTCCTTGTAAAATTTGTTCTTGGTGGTTTCCTTTTCCCCATATTTCCAAAGTAAGGCCCTTGGGCAAGCAAGAGGCTCCCCAAAGGGTCATTAATCATTTCTAGGATGTTGTCTTTGGATTGGTATTAACAAGATGAAATGGTATTAACAAGATTAGTAGTTCTGGTTGCAGTACAAGAAACCTGGTTAACAGCTGGAGATGAACAGATTTTGATACTTGGTTTTAATTCCTGGGTTACACACAGGCATGCAGATTACAAGAAAATGACTGGGCAATAGGAGATTGGCCATACTGATCAGGGTAAAGTGAAATTCATAATAGATAGATTACCCAAGCTGTGTTTTGAAGAATGGATGCTTAATATGCAGATATCCAACTTTCAAATGCCATCTTCACTATACAGATTCTCCATTCAGTTCTTGGTCCAATCAGATCTGAAGACCAACAAAGGAACTTGGGCATGGCTGCCAAAAGGGACATTGGATCTCTTAAATGTGTTAAGTCTTTGAAGTGATTGTCTCAACATAAATCAGTCTCCCAGAAATAAATGTTTTTAACATTTTATATGCCTCAACATCTTAGCAGAGGTTTCTTTAGAGCACATTTTGAAAAACTAGATCCTATGCTAAGATATGGGAGGTTCCATGGACTTCCATTTCAAGAAAGATTGTATACCTGTGGGGCATCACTATTGGAGACACTGCACATATCTTCTTTCCAAACTATAGTCTATTAATTTGGACTATTAATTTGATTTTTATTTAAAAAACCAAAAAAATATTGGGATGCTCAGTAGAAACAGTCTTCTTGCAAGGAACAAGCCTGCATATCACTAGCAAGACTGCATTTTTTTATATCAAAGGTCAGTTCAAAGAAGACATGCTACCTAGAACAAATTGGGGTTAATTGATTATGAATATGTCTTACTGTTTTCTTTGTATTAGTATATTTTGTGGGGAAAATATGATCATACAACTAATCAATAAAGTTTATTCTTGTTGTAGATTAGTACTCAGTTGCCAAAACTGACAGATAGACACGCTCCTGACTCCCAGCACAGCTATGTGGATACTCTTATTGTCGTCTATAAAATAATGTATTTTTATTACTTATAAATATAAGATTCATATTTCCCTTGGAATCGCATGACAGTTCTGGAGGACCCAGATTCTCATTGGTGTTCTGTAGATGATCCTAATTCTCATATGTACATTTTGTGCAGTTATGAACTACAGACCTCTAGATTTAAAAGCAACACTATATAAGTAAAGATAAATAGGGCACTATTCTTAAAACCTTGATTACATTCTTTTAAGTTGCTATTGATCAATACAGTATCGATATTGTGCAGTGTTGTAGCTCTTATCCAAATCTGTAATATGATTAACAACAAACTAAACCAAATTTGTTGTGTTATTTATTGTAATATTACTCTAAACTGAAGCACGGGAATCCTACAATTAGCTTCATTATGGAGTTGGAAAGATGGAACAGGATGATTAAGTACATTCGAATCATTGCAGTCCTATTTTCCATTAACCCTTGGATGTGGTACAATGTGAATTTTCTAGAGGAGGCTATGGGGCAAAGAGCTTTCCTTCCCCCCCCCCACTCAAAAAAAAATTCTGCCAGAATTTGCATGATGCTATTGTTCCAGCTTTCTTTTGAACTGAGTCACCTGGCTGTATGGAGAAGAATTTAGAATAAAAAGCTTAGTTTTGACCTTCCTGGAACCAACACAAAGAACAAATTGGAAAATGAAAGGATAAAAATTCAGCATTATGGATCAGTTAGCAAAAGGAAACAAAACAGCAGGAGCAGAATCATAACAGGAAAAATATGTGGAAACATTGCACTAAATTCCAAGAGAAGACATGAATACATTTCGAATCTTATTTGCATCTTGTCACTGAGTGCCTATGCTACATAAATAAATCCTCCTCACGCATACACACTTAAATTAACCCATACTTGAAAGAGAAGTTCTGTTTAATTGCATTCTTAAGAACTTTAAATGTAGATAATCTCACCAACTTTAATTGGATTTCTAGTATGTTTGAACCAATCATGTTCTTTCCGTTCTTATTGATGTTGTCCTATAAAGCCAAATAGTTCCTAGAATGTTTTATATAGGATTGTATCTTAGCATTTGTCCCTTTTATTAAATCTGCTGAATGAGAGATAGGGAGAAAAAGGAAGAAGAGAAATTAATTAAACCGGTAATTTATTTCAGAAATCAGACGAGTGATTAAACAAACTTAAAATTGTTTTAGGAGCAAAGAGGGACAAGCTTCACAACATTGCCACATAATTGGTTTTATAAAACGTATCACATAATTGATTTTAGTAAAAGAAATTAAAGTGTGAGTGAACTTGAATGGGATTATGTTAAAGAATTTGTATTTTTCTGAAATGTTTTGAGAGAAACATAAAAGAGAAAAACAGTGGTTATTTTATGACTTGCTTTTTCAAAGATGTATGCATTCAACTCATCTGAAATGGAAATATTTTACACTTGATAAAATAAAAAAAAAAAATAATTTGCTGGGCCCTATTTAGAGATTTCAGCAAAGTGGTTTCTGAAGATGTGGTGCTTCATATGTAACATTTAATTCAATGTATTTATACCAGATAAAGAAACTGAAGGTAACTGGTTTTATCTTATTAAAAGTTTGTTGTATTTTGCTATAATCCTTCCCTACTTCCAACACAGACCTGATCTATATTAAGCCTTTTGCACAGGCATAATACATTTGAATTAAGAACAACAACAAAGCTATTGCTGTTAAGTCTTTCATGTAGTGAATAGACTGAAGGCTAAGCAAGAAGGATAAACTTTGTACATCACAGGTGCATTTAGAGTCATAATCTAGTATTAGAAATCCTATCAAGGGGGGGGGCAAGCTATTGTCACCCCATAGTGTTTCCAGATTGCTTATCTTTGTCCATCCCTGTTCTCATTCCCAGAATGGTAGGAGCTGGGGAAAGGAAGAAGAGGGAGTTAAGCAGCCCATAGTTTTATGAGACAGCTACCTCCAGCATTACCTAGCTTGCTAGTCCTTAGGAGAACAGTTTGTTGATCACTGGAAGAAAAATGCTTGCTACTTGCTGAATCGAGCTGTATGTTGAGAAACAGAGAAAAGGAGTCAAAATGATACCAAGAGGAAAAGAGCTAAATTGTGGACTATCAAGTTTTGTGCCATTCCTTAACAAATTGTCTCTCCCAATTTCCTGATTCTATGTTCCAGGGTTCTCTTGCATGGACCATTGCATGTACAAATCAAGTATTATTCAATATCTTAAGTTGTAGAAAGTTGCATACAAAAACACAAACCCCAAGGATTTTTGTCTATGAATTCATACATGGAAGATGAGTTCAGGAACAATACCTGAAGAGAACTCCAGAAGCAATGCATTAGTGAAGATCTGCCAAAAAAGATACCTCGGGAATTAGCATAGCCAGAATTTACTTTAATGAAACAAGAACTTTATCACTTCTTCACTTTGAAGAATTTTGCTTCTTTCCAACTCCTTTCAGAGTGTAGGAGGGTCGGTCACTATAACCCTTTAAACAGTGTGTTTGAAGAGACTCTTCAAGACTTCAAGATTGTCCTAGTGGACAATCACTTAAATATGAGCCAGCAGTGTGCTGCAGCTGCCAAAAAAGCCAACATAGTGCTAGGCTGCATTAACAGAGGGATAGAATTAAGATCACATGAAGTGTTAATACCACTTTGCAACGCCTTGGTAAGGCCACACTTGGAATACTGCACCCAGTTTTGGTTACCACGATGTAAAAAAGATGTTGAGACTCTAAAGAATACAGAGAAGAGCAACAAAGATGATTAGGGGACTGGAGGCTAAAACACATAAAGAACAGTTGCTGGAATTGGGTATGTCTAGAGAAGGACTAGGGGTGACATGATAGCAGTGTTCCAATATCTCAGGGGCTGCCACAAAGAAGAGGGAGTCAAGCTATTCTCCAAAGCACCTGAAGGCAGAATAAGAAGCAATGGATGGAAACGAATCAAGGAGAGAAGCAACCTAGAACTAAGGAGAAATTTCCTGACAGTTAGAATAATTAATCAGTGGAACAACCTGCCTCCAGAAGCTGTGAATGCTCCAACACTGGAAGTTTTTAAGAAGAGACTGGACAGCCATTTGTCTGAAATGGTATAGGGTTTCCTGACTGAGCAGGGGGACTTCAAAGATCTCTTCCAACTTTATTATTATTATTATTATTATTATTATTATTATTATTATTATTATTATTATTATTATTATTATTATTATTATTATTATTATTATTATTATTATTATTATTATTATTATTATTATCCTAGCTGAACCAATCCTGCAGTTACAATGGTATTCCTCAAAGGAATTGGAAATCTGAATTGTTTTACCTGTAGTCTCAGTATGACCAGGAAAGAATTCCTAAATTTTGGCTACTAGCCTGATGCAGGTTAAAAAAGCCACAGTGGGTGGAAGCGCCCCAGGAGTTGCTTTGGGAGCAAATGATAAAGCATGCCTTGTGATATTGCAAAGCAAACGCTGCTCTTTCCATACTTACATATGACTGTATGATGAAAGTATGATGGCACAGGGTGAAGCTGTGATGAACTTTTAACATTTTGTCATTATTGTGGTTAGGAATGGACTCCTGTGATGGGGGGCTTTATGGGATGCTTGAGTGACTAACAGGCAACCACCAGCAGCTGAAAGGAAAGAAGATGGGCCAATTGATCAGTATCTCCTTAGGCAGGTAAGGAATCTATGCAACCCCACTGTTATAGCAATTCCCCATGAACCTTTAGCTCTAAAAACCACATGGGTCCCACCACAATATTTCTTTTTTTTTCTCTTTTAAGCTATATCAATTCTGTTGAGGATTAATACATTCAAAGAAACTAAGACAATTCTAATACATATCTTTCCCCCTCTCCCAAGCTGGATTTTGGATAAGCCACATTTTCCTGATAAGTATCAAGAGAAAGAAACTACATCCTATTTATTTCTCTGATTTCTATCCCTTTCTTGCTCATTTTATATATGAGGCATGTGGAGGGATTGGGGGAGGTGGGACCCAGGGGGATGGATGGTGGGGGGCAGGTGCAGCGGGTAGTTTGGCAGGATGGGAAGGAGGGGGGGAAGGGGAGGCAGTTGGCAAACGCACCAACGGTAACAACATTAGGAAGGACAGGACCTGCAAGGATGAGGGGGTGAATTCAGGAGTGAGCCGGCAGACAGCCCAGCTGATCGTAGGCAGACGGGGCAGAGGGATGGGATATGGCTGTGCATATGCACATCCAAGCATGGAAGGAAACCGGAGGAAATAGGACTAATAGGGATAGATAGTGGAAGACAAGAACAACGGGCAGACAAACGGGATGGAAAGGAGGGGAGCAACAATGGAAAGGCATCTAAGACACCGGATCTGGATGTAAGGCCCAGAACGAGCACGGGGGAGCGCTTAGAAAGCATACCAATGGCAACAGCACCAGGAAGGAGGGGATTGACAAGGATGGGAGAGAGGGAGGTTGGAGAACTGGAGTGCAAAAAAGAGGCGGGACAATTAAGGCACTTATAATAGCCAGGACGGATAGCCTTATCACACGGTCAATGAGTAAGCAATTAGGCTAGCAAGGTCTATAAAAGTAATCTCCACCCCCAAAACTTCACTCTGAGGACGCTGGCAGGGGATCAACGAAAGCTAAGTTGTTTTAATATTGTAAATAGTTGTTTTTATTGTTTTAAACTTTTTTATGTGCAACATATACGGCACCGTCTACTGTACATGTATAGATGATCCTTGTATAGTATATAATCAGGTTTGTGGTCCCCATTCCTTCTTTGCATTTCCATCAGCTCTGCCTTTCTCCCACTCTGTTAAACTCAAGTAATTGAAACCAATGGGAGTAGAGGTTGCAAGCCATACAGAGCTCTCTCCTGCTTCAAACTGAGCGTGGGTGACAGTAAAGAAGTGGATGGAGCTGTAAGAAGAGTTAGCCATCTTTTCTCCTTATGAAATTGCTAGCCACATTGTTTGCATAAAAAATAGACAATAATAATAATGGAGTATTTGTATTCCACAGAGACTGGAACACTTAGCTTCAACCCTGTTTGTTTGTTTGTTTGCTTGTTTGCTTGATTTCTATAGCCACCCATCTCAGCAAACAGCTCTGGCCAGCTGAGGTAATGCTTTCCAAACTAAGTTAATAATAGCCCTACAGAAGCATAGTTTTTTGTTCTAAAAATAATCTTTATGAGTGCTGGCAAAACCATCTAGGAGGTTGTAACAAATCTCAAATGAAAGCATTCTTAAAATGACACCATCTTTAAATTATAGATTGGTTTCTTAGCATCTATCTAAATGAATTACACCTTTTAAATGCCATAAATATTTACTAAATGGATAATAATTTAGAAATTAACATTCTCTTCTGTGAGTGTAATTAAAATGTGAATCAATAAATATGTGATTATGGATTAGTTATTTGTTGCTTTCAAAGGCAGCAAATAAATGAAAACAGTATTTTGTAACACCAAGGCAAAAGTCCCATTAATTTCCACTGAGAGTTCAGCAGTCTGTATCTATGGAATTTTTCTCAGTAAAATTTCTGACATTGATATTAACTTGAAAGTAATAAGAGTGGCAAGAATCTGTAAAGCACTGCTATATTAAACAACCTGAAAATGTGTACCTATTTGAATAGATGTTTATGTAAATATTAATTGAATTTTGTTCTGATCAAATTCTTCAAGCTGAAAAACAAGACTTTTTTTCTAAAAAAAAATGTTCACGTTTAGCATAGACTTTGGATTTTTAAATTCTGCCAGTTTATTTTAGTATCAAAGAGTTCGAAGGTCATAGCATTTACCCAGGTTTTCTTTAAACTTTGGAAGAAGTGTCCTCCCCTTTCAAGTGGATGGGAAATCAAATGTTCCTGTAGGAGAAAAGCAGGCAGAGCTGCTGCTGTTGCTGGTGGAGATAAGCACACCATCAGCTTAGAGTCATTACATTCCCACAAACATCCAAGTGCAACCCTTTCTGAATTCCATTGACCCTTATCTAGCACCAATTTAGGGTTGAACTGTAGTTGACAAGATTCTTGTGCATAAGGCTTGAATAAATGTTTTATGCTGCAACCTAATGGATGGTCCCGATTCTTTGCACCTGACAGTTTTTCTACTTCTCTGAGGTTCAAACTTCCTGTTGCCCTTATAAAGCTTCATTCATCTACTCATGTTCTTGTGAAGAGGGCAGAAGAAAAAGGAGTGGTTTCTGTCCATCATCTGTGCTGTCTTCAGATACCCTAATGCAGAGGTCCCCAACCTTTTGGGCACCAGGGACCGGTTATGTGGAGAGAGATTTTTCCACGCACAGACAGGGTGTGGTTTTGTGTGCTGCCTGCATCCCACAGATGGGGCTTTGCTTGTTTGTGTGGCCTAGTTGCTGGCATGCCATGGCCCGGTACTGGTCCACGGACCCGGGGTTGGGGACTCCTGCCTTAGTGAATAAATTAGTGAAACTTTACTGATAATCCATTTCTTATTATCAGAATGAGGTATTACCTCATGATAGCTGTATGAATAATGCTACTCACAGGAATCTTAAAATCAGGAATTAGAGATTGGGAAGAGACTCTGTCATATCATCTTGACCAGTCCTCATACATTCACAGGTTTTAAAACGTGTGCTTTATAACAGCCTGAATGAGACAAAGGCACCATTTAGATCTTGCAATAGATAGTCATAATGTTCCACTTTTGATCCCCACAGCTAGTACAACCAAATGTCATTACTGATAAATGACAATATTTGTAACTCAGGATTGAAATGAGGGCTTCCTGCTGTTTTCTGCCAAACTCAGAGAGTATCATGGACCCCTCAAAATCTTATTATTTTTACAGAACCCCCAACTCAGTTTTCCATTCACATAGTCTGACCTCTGACCCACAGTATGTTTATACACACAGTATGTTTATACACATACACATATACACACACACACAAACACACTTCCCACTTTTTGTTTTGGAAAAGGTAGAGTCAAGGTCTTTCCTTCACTGCCAAAATGGCATATTTTTCTTAAGAAGCATGCAAGATTGGTTATTGCTAAAAATTATAGCTGTTTTGGTTCCTCGGTAAAACTGGTGACCTTTCCTCAATTAATAGATACACTTGCCCAATATTCTCACCTAACAGAAAGTTGATCCAATAAAGGCACATAATTTGCGGATGTCTAGTAATTAATAAAGATGAAAAATATCATTAGCTGTTAAGAGAGTCAAGTATGTATCCTAAATGAAAGTGAACTGTGTGACCAAAATTTAACTGTATTAGAATTAGTGGAAAAAATGTCTATGGAGATTCTCAGTCATTCAGGTCACAGTTATCCCAAAGATGTTTTTTCATGAGGCAACTGGACTTTCTTGTTTTTCTTTGAAGATGTTTCGCTTCTCATCCAAGAAGCTTCTTCAGCTCTGACCTAAATCCTTTCATTCCCCACCATCCAGTCAGAGCTGAAGAAGCAAAACATCTTCAAAGAAAAACAAAAAAGTCCAGTTGCCTCGTGAAAAAGCATCTTTAGGATAGTGGAAAAAAGTGTAGAGTTAAAGTATAACTCTTCCATTAAAACCAATAGAACTAAAAAGTACTTGACTTTGGCTGAATTATGCCTATGTTTTTTTTTTTGTCTGGACTTGAGATCATTTAATCAATAAGAAGAAATTGAATGTTCTGTTTTTGCCATGCTCTATTAAATATTTCCACTGAAGCAACTGATGTTAGCTTACATTAAATGGTGAAATTCTAGCAACAGTTACTTCAATAGAGTGCCGCTACATATAATGTACTGTCAAGCTAACCAAGAATGTGGGATAGATAACCAAGTAAGTCTGTTGTTATATTTTGTATCTGCACTGAATTTCCAGCATGTCACTTTTATTTTCTACCTTTTTTTTACATCTGAAAAAACAAGAAACTTATAGAGGGGAAAGTGTTTTCTCAACATATATCTGTAACATTCAAATTTAGTTTCAAATTTTAATATCTTACATTGATAGATTCTATTTTATTATTCAAGGCAGAATATATAATGCTATTACCCCCTAATTTCCCTCCAACAACCCTATGAGAAAGCAACTGCTCCAAAGTCATAACAGCCAGTTAGGAAGGACTAAAACTCTTAGTCTCTTGGTTTCTAGTCCTTAACCATTACACCATACTGGCATGGGTGTGGGTATACTGACTGATTAATTGATTGATTAAGTGCTATTGACATATTAATGACCTTTTAGTGACCATGGATGAGAAATTATCCATGGGACATTAGATAATACATCCATAAATTGAACATATTGCCAGGCAACCTCTTTCAGCGGTCAGTTACAAACCTACAATAACAGCTTCTTAAGTCTTGCATTGACAGCACCTATTCAAGCTGGTCATTGGAACCTGTTGGACCATAATTATTACAAATTGATTTCTCATTGCAGTAATGGTTGCATGAATGCCAGTGTGCTTCTATATTCCTGGTTGCTCTTTGACAGACATCTGGCTACCATCTTGTCACTTCACTATAGTTCAAATCCCTCTTTGGTTTTAGCTATTGGCTTGTCCCCTGGTTTCTGGCACACTTTAGACTGATGGTGCCCCCAACTCAATCTAGAAATGTCTATTCATTTCTGGTAGTCAGGAAATATTGGAAGGAAGGAACATTATGGGGAATATTATGGGTGGGGGAAATCAGGAAGAAAATAAATCCCCATTTATTTTTATGTTTTTTTAAATCAAAATACTAGAAATAGTTTGCATTTTTTTTCTTTTTTTTAATTTTTTAATTTTTTTTTATTGAGTAAACATTTAAAAACAGGTTGAACACAGTGTGGCTTTTCTGGCTGTTATTTTGCCATACATACTATACCATATACCATATATCTCCCTATTCATTGATCTTTTGTACCATTTACATATTGCTTTTTATACTATTTACATATTTATATATTTACATACATATTTACGTCTATTTACAGCGTAACTTCCATTTCGATTCTTGTTTCATATTCTTTCTGATCTCTTACGCTCACTTTGAGGTTGAAAATCTGCACTTTCTCTCTTCTAGACGAGCTTTCTTTGTTCTGACTTTTTCTCCTCGAGTCTAACCAATAGTACATCTTATCCCAAACTTCATAATACTCTGTTTCATCCTTGTGTTTGATTTCTAATGTTAGTCTATCCATCTCTGCACATATCAATTTTTTTTTAATTAGTTCACTCTCCACCAGGGAGTTTCCGTTTTGCCAGTTCTGGGCATAGACCAACCTTGCTGCTGTTATAATATGCAACACTAGATATGTCTCTCCTTTGTTAAACTTCCCATCTATCATTCCCAGTAAAAACAGTTCTGGTCTGGGATCTATCTTCAATCCCAACATTTCCTCCAACCAAGTCTTTATTAGCCACCAAAATTCTTTGGCTTTAGAACAAGTCCACCACATATGATAGATAATAAGTCCCTAACACTTTCGTGCATTTCTCCCCAACAAGACTGGCAAAGATGAGAAAAGATATGTCACCATAATTTGCATTCTTCAGTTTCAGGCTTTTCCATATAGATTTATGACTATATAAGCATCAATGTTATGTAATAAGTATA
This sequence comes from Azemiops feae, assembly GCA_023970755.1. NCBI lineage: Eukaryota > Metazoa > Chordata > Lepidosauria > Squamata > Viperidae > Azemiops > Azemiops feae. The sequence goes on from JALGBA010000005.1 coordinate 136,800, forward strand.
TGAGTAGAACACTGCACTAATTAATTTGATTATATATAATTGTTGTTCAAAGTGACAATAAAGTTATTATTCTAATATCAATTTTGAATTATAAGAAAGTATGATGATTTGTGGGGTATGCTACATAAATTTTACTAAATTCTTCTAATTTGTAAAAAAAAAACCTGTGGATAGATCCCTGATGAGTGGTCAGAAAGTAGGAAGGTAGATGCTGAAAGCACATTTTTCTGATGTATTATTTAGTGGGAAAGAACATCTGGGAGAATGTTTAGTAGTTGCAAAACAACTATCTATCTAATGTGAACTGTTCACAAGCTTACTTCCCTAGTTAATACAGTAGAATTATTATTATTATTATTATTATTATTATTATTATTATTATTATTATTATTATTATTATTATTATTATTATTATTATTATTATTATTATTATTATTATTATTATTATTATTATTATCAATAATAATAATAATAATAATAATAATAATAATAATAATAATAATAATAATAATAATAATAATAATAATGATAATGATAATAATAATAATGATAATGATAATAATAATAAAAATAATAAAAATAATAAAAATAATAAAAATAATAAAAATATGAGTATATTCTATTCTAAGCAATATACTGCACGCCCTGGCAAATTTTCAGCAAAGTTTATGAAAACTGTATATTTAGTTTGTTCAAGGACAAAATCAAGTTATTATAGTAAAGGCAATGAAGGTTTGGGGTATTGTTGCTTTGTTTGTATCCTGTTCTGAAAGAGATGATTATAAGAATATTACATATTGGGGCTTCCGGTTCCGGTCTGCAGCACCTTCTCTTCGCTGGCTGGTTTCCCCCCGCCGGTATACCCTGGACAGGGTTGAAGGTCGCCCTGGAGGGGCGACTACTGCTGGGGAGGACACTCGTTGATTGCGGAGGGAGCGGCAGCTCCCTCCGTGATCTGAGTCTGCTCCTCTGGGCTGATGGGGAAAAGATCGGCCATTAACATGGCCGATCACCTAGCTTCTCCAGCCGAAAGCCATAAGAACAGCTAAGCAAAAAGAACCACCATGGAAGATCCAGGTGAGACCTTTCCTTCCCTCGCTGTACCCTAACTACCTCCCTTTGAAAAGCTTCTGGAATTATTTCCCTACTTTAAGAGAGCGGCGTTCGGATATTTGGGAAAATGAGTGCTGGAAAAACAATTAATTTTTATTGACTATTTGAATTGCTGGATTTCAGGGATCCTGAAAAAACTTTGCTTCTTTCTGCCTACTTGTCTTAGCTTAAGCGGAAGCCTTTAGGGAGGGGGTGGAGTGTTTTTTATTCCTCCCCCCTCTTCTGTACATAAGGTGCTTTAAGCTATCTATTTGAATTTATTGCTACATTTAGAAAAAAACATTTTAATCATATTGTTCAGTTTAAAACCTTTTTTTCCCTCATTCTGGGCATTTGTTTTGTGCTGTTTGACGTTAGTAACAAAGTATCTGCATTAAGTTGAGAACTTTCACTGCTTTGCGTTTGGTGTGTATTCAGCTTAAACTTGGCTGGATGCCCGGACTTGGCTCCAAGCCCAGACATTCCTATCTGACCGCAAGAAGATGCTTTTTTTTCTCCCTGCTTTCTTTTCTATTATTCTAATTGGATTTTAAAGTGCTATCTCAGATATATGGACTTGGCTCTTTCTTTTGGATTACAAATACAAGATTTACCTACAGTTTGGCTTTGGATTTACAGTATATTAGAAAAAACTTTAAAGATGATGCTCCAAAACTAACTACTAATTTTCAGCACAAGGAACAACAGAGGAAGAACACCAACTTTAAAGAGGCCTGCATGCAACATATACAATCTAAAGAGATGGAAGAATCCCATTCACAATCTATTTGGAAACGTATGCTGGGAAGAATTTACGAATTCAATGAGCGAGTGAATGCTAGAGTAGATGCTGTTATTATAAAACTTCAAAATGACTTCCAGACTTCAACTGACTACTCTACAACTCAAATAATAAGAAATGAAAAACAAAGCAATGTAGAAGAAAATATTACTGAGAATTTTGATGATCAAAGATGGATTTCCATTAAAATATGTACAAAGTCAAAAGCAATGGGTCCTGATTTGCAAATACGAGATTTGGAGAACTGTGATAATATGGATAATCAACGAGTAATTATTACATTGAACAAAAAGAACTATACAGCTCTGACAGTATTGGAAAAAAGAGAAAAGAAATATGATCAGACTGAATTGTTCAGGAATATACATAATCAAATAGGGAGATTTGATGATTTAAAGGCTCTGTTATGGAAACCTGCTTGGCACAAAAAGAAAGCTAGAATTAGATTCAAAAATGAGAATTAAAAATTTATCTGAAGGGTTAAAAAGGCTTAAGATTTTGGTTTGAGATAATACTACTGAGATGAAAATTACTGATTTGATTATGGTCTGGAATGGTAATATGGAATTGGTAAACAAGAAGAATAGAATAAGAAATAGAATATAGATATGAAAAGAAGTAAGAAAATATTTTTTTGGGAGTGGATGGGATTTAAATTTTAGAGTAGAATAAGAATATAGTTGGGAAGTATGAAAATACAATGGTATAATATGTATACTTTAGAAATAATTATTGTTTTATGAGGGAAATTGAGAGATCTGAAATGTAACTTATTGTTTATTCAAGGCTAAATTGGAAAATGGTAATTGTAAATTAGTTATATTGGTGAAATATTACTGATATTTGTTTTACAATGATTGAACGCTATTTAGAAATGTATTAATTTGATTATGTTATAGCAATTGAGGGACTTTTAGAGATATGGATTGATTTATAAAATATATATTTGAAATAGAGTAGAAAAGGAAATAGAATATAGTTGGGAAGTATTAAAATATAACAGTTGGAATAATATGTATATTTTAGAAATAATTATTGTTTTATGGGAAAGTGGGAGACCCGAAATGCAAAATATGTGTTCATTCTAGGCCAAATTGGAAAATGATAATTGTAAAATAGTTAAACTTAAAAACAGGATTTTGATTGATATAAGTGAAATACTATTGATATTCTTTTTACAATGATTGAACTCTATTTAGAACGTATTAATTTGATTATGTCATAGCAATTGAGGGAAATAGAGAAGGAACTTTTAAGGAATGATTGAATTGTATATGTTTGATTATGTGTTTTTTTTTTTGATGATTGACCACCCTATCTCCACGTGGATTCTTAAGCACTCTGATGTAAAATTAAAAAAAAAAACCAATAAAACTTGTTTAAAAAAAAAAGAATATTACATATTGCCTGAATCGTTACTATTTTCCCATCTTGAACCTTTTATTGGACTACCTTCAAATTATTTGACAGACTCACATTGTTTCCGTCTAATTGTATTTGCACAATGAACTTGAGAAATAATTTATACTTAGGCTAAGAGAAACCTATGCTGTGCATGGCACACAAAATCCTCTCAGTAAATTTTAAAAGGGAAAGCAACATTAAATGTTCATTGCTGGGAGAGAATAATAATAATAATAATAATAATAATAATAATAATAATAATAATAATAATAATAATAATAATAATAATAATAATAATAATAATAATAATAATAATAATAATAATAATAATAATAATAATAATAATAAAGTTGGAAGGGACCTTGGAGGTCATCAAGTCCAACCCCCTGCTCAGGCAGGTAACCCTATACCATTTCGGACAAATGGCTGTCTAGCTTCTTCTTAAAAACTTCCAGTGTTGGAGCACTCACTGCCCCTGGAGGCAGGTTGTTCCACTGGTTAATTGTTCTAACTGTCAAGAAGTTTCTCCTTAATTCTAGGTTGCTTCTCTCCTTGATTAGTTTCCATCTGTTGCTTCTTGTCCTGCCCTCAGGTGCTTTGGAAAATAGCTTGACTCCTTCTTCTTTGTGGCATTAGTGATAATGATAATGATAATGATCATTCAGAGCAAGGTTGCTCAGATACATTGCTACTACTGCTCAAATGGCTGAGAGCTGAATTGAGATATGTGCCACTTGTTTAAAAGAGACTGATGCCTCCTGCCACTTAGTCCCACCTCACTGTCTCTGTGGCTACAAGCTAGCTGATATGATGTCAACAGCTGAAGAATCTGTAGTCCCCAAATGTGTTCAGGGATAGGCAACATTCTTGGTTTTTCTTTGAGGGTTTTTTTTCCTGGTTTTTTTTTTTTGAGGTTTTTTCTTTCTTTCTGCCTTTCCATTTCTTCTAGTTGAGAAGAAACATCAAAATGGGAAAAGGATTCTACCAGGAATTTTGAGCATGCAATCTTTTAAAATCTAAAATCAATAGTGACACCCTGTGAGATAAAAAGATCTTTGAGGTTTTATTAGAATTTGGATGAAAAATTTCAAAGACAATTTTGGATATCTTATTAGTTCAATTATTTAAACAATATGTATCTCATCGTCTATCTCACACCAGTAACACATAGTGCACAAAGCAAGTCATGCTTCTTTGCAATTACATCCCAGTTACCACCAGCTCTCACCCAGGGAAAAGCAAATGGCACCAACTACTTAACATCTCCTCACTTACCTACAACCCCAACCAAAATTCTTCCTGACCATTATCAAAAGTCCAGTTCCTACCAGTATGAACATCCCTTCCCTCTTTTGAATATTCTTCATGTGGTGTGTCATGAAATAGATTAAGAATTTTGTTGAGCTTTCCACAGTTGAGAGTGAAAAAAATCTACCTCATTATGCAGATAAACAACAAATCATGTCTTGGTTGTACACAAAATAGAACTGTTATGAAAGCTTTGATTTTTTTTTTTTTTAAAAAAAGTCATTTTAGTGGTAGTTATTTTCAAGAGATATGAAATTGGAAGGGACTGTGCAGGATATATTCAGTAGAAAGAGCAAGTAGAGCACATCAATAAATGCTGCATTTGTTCAATATAACACAATTTTAAAAGCTTCCAAGATACCATTACTATAAAATCGTAACAGTAAAATTCTGCTATTAAAGGGGAAAATAGAAAGTTCCTGAAAGTTTGCTTAAGTTTTTAATGTGTATACTATGCTTAAAATACAAAATAAGGGTACAAAGAAAGAAATATTTTCAAAACAAGGATGGTTGTAGGCTAGAATATCATTTGGCTGTTAGCAATGGGAGATGGAGTGACCTATACTTGTGGAATGTGGCGTTGGTGTCTCTAATTTTGGTTTCACGTTTTAGTCCCCCATTTTCTTTTCTAATGGCTGGTCATTGGATTTTAGAGGCCCAGGTTTTTGGCTGTTGCTACTGAATGTCAAGTCAGACTGTAATAAATCTTCCCCATCCCTTATCCATGACTTAACTATGGATCAGACAGCTAGCCTGGCATGTATAACTGAGTTCCTGGTGTCTATTGGTTGGGTTCCCTGTCTGAATATCAAGTATACAGTAGCTGAGATCACTGAGCCAGGTGGTGACATAGCTACAATTAGTTGAGATACCCTGATGGCTTTTAAAGGTGCTGCCCCACAGGTTACCAGATATGAAACTCTATTTGCAAAATTGGGCTATAGGTACCATGTGGAATTGTTGCTTCTCCCTGCTGCATAGCAAATCCTTGCCTGAATTCCTCAGTTCTATGACCAGGATGAGAGTGGGATTTCACAGGCTTATGGTGCTAGGGGATTCCTTCTGACTTCTTTGGGTAGGGATTCTGATATGATTCAGGAGTTCATTGCTACCATGGCAACTATGGGTCTGACACATTTCATCAATAGCCCAAGACACAGCAGTGGTCTCATGGTGGATCAGAGTTTCATCTTGGGGCAGTAATGACATCATTTGGTTTTGAGAGAACCACCACCACTTCCTTTCCATGGGCAGATCATTTTCTAATTGCTTTGGTGTGTTCTGGTGCTTTTCCTTGCTGCAGAGACACGAACTATTTGATCAATATTTCCCACATGCTTGATGAACCAAATTGAGTTCTGGAGGAAATTTGCAGTTGTTCCTGAATTCTAACCTGGTTCACAGTCTCCACGTGTAATTGGAGGGTAGCTATGGTTTTGGACTGCATTGCATCTGTCTTGCTGCTTGCAGAACCTGGGAGTTCCATGTGATTTACTGGGGAGCTCCAGATGATAAAGTAGCAGAGGAAATGTCTAAAGCAATTCTGGAGGATACGGAGTAATTATGACCAGATGTGGTTAGAGCTTTTATTCAGGAATATCTTACAGCAGGGGTGTCAAACTGCCAGCCCACGGGCTGGTTGCATCATGCGGAGGCCGCTCCCACCCCAGCTCCGGCAATGCGAAAAAAGTCACAATACGTCCTGACACGTCATGTGATGCGGCGAGTTTGACACCAGTGTCTTACAGCAATAGGAGTAGTAAAACATGTGTATTTTCTGTCCTTATTGTGTCTGCAGATAACTGACTGATAGACCTGTTTAGAATGCCTTGTTAAGAGGGAACTAAAAGAGAAGAAGTATCATTTTTCTACACTGACCAAGTGGATAAAAGGGAATAGAGATTCTAAAGAGCTGTCTGTAGCAAAATTTCAGTTTTTCCATCATGTTCTCATATTTTATACTATATAGAGACCATGGTATACATTGTACCCTTTGTTGTAGGTTGAGAGAGTGATTTGTTTTCACTTTTTCATTGCTATTTGTTCTAAGTATTATACACCACCCAGAGTTGCTATAGAATTGGACGGCCTTATAAATTAAATTAAATCAAATCAAGACTGTGCTGATCTTCACAAGTTTTCCCAGTGTGTTCTTGTCTCTTAGCTTTCCTTCTTGCTTTGATATGTCAACTCTTTTCCCAATGAAATAAAGAAGATACCATGCAGTCATGATAGACAGAAATTTCCTTTGACTTGTTTTTCTATATCAGTGGGGTGTTGGGGACAGCAACCAGTCCATGTGCCTCAGGTTGTTCATCCCTGTCCTATAAGATTATATAAGTTTATAAGAATAAACATTGCTTCTTAATTCAATATGATCGCTATGAAGCATTTTCAGTTGGAAGAGCAATGAGTAAAAAGGTAGTGCCTGTTTCTTTCCTTCAGCCACCAAGATTTATTCCCCAAGCCATTAAATTAGCTTGTCAGTCCTATAGTCATCATGATTTTCTTATGCCTATCACTTCATATAAACTGGTTCCACATCTTTTTGTGGGAAAAAAAATGACAACTTGAAAATAATGATAGCAGAAGTGCCAGGAAGTAAAGGGGTAAGCAAGTTTCATCTGTGTAGCAATGGGATACAATATTCATCATCTGTTATGAAAGCAGGATCAGCACAAAACATTTATACCTGATTCCATTGCTCAGCAGCTGGCTAAGTATCTCCACAAATAAGGAGAAGGAATATCTCAGAAGTGTATTTTGATAAACTTTGCACAACATTTCAAAAAGGAATTTTGTAGTTTCTAGTCGTTATTCTACTTAGCTTGTACAGAATAGTGTTGATTGTTGAACATGTTTTTGCTGTGCTTGTGGCAGGCTGGTCAAATTGGGCCAAAGCTGTCTGGTTTTACCCTTACTATTTGAAAGAGATTGCTGTATGTAGTGTGGGTATAATATGGGTATTAGTCATAATAACCTGTTTCTTCTCTGTATTATGTACATACATAGAGAGAGATATGTAACCCAACACAGACAGAATTAATTAAGCTTTCATAAAATTTCTTTCCCGTAATCATGCCTTTTTATCATTTGAATTGGTTCCTTAGGCTCCTTATAGCACTGAGATCTTGCAACTGGCAGGTTTAAATTCCCAGTAAAGCTTAATTGCTTTGAATGGTTATCAAGGGATTCATGGTTGGTAATATCTCCTGTGACAGTTTCTCCACAGCTGCCTGGATTAAATTGCAAATTGTTTGATACAAGACAGCTTTTATTAACTGATTCTAGATCCACCATTTTACTGATGGAATGTCTTATGCCTGATTACTAAAGTTCTCAGTAAATTTTCCAAAAGTTTCCCCCCTAAATTTCCTGCCTTTTCAGAAGCAGACCTGCTCTTTATGCATTTTCATTCTGTTCCGTTCTTGTTTGTAAACTGTGTCAATTATAAAAATGATCTTGATATATTGAAGTAGTTAAGGGACCAAGCAATTGGTAAAATAAAGTCCTTCTTTTTTTTTTAATCATATGGTTTTAGGATGCAACTAATCTAGCATTCCACTCTAGGCAATATATATCACACACAAGCACACATACACACAATCTGCAAAATAATAATATATAGTTGTTCGCAATGATTTCTGCAAATATCATGCAATGTCATATGCCAATATGTATAGGAATGTTTCCAGAATGCATATGAATTTTGTTGGTATTTAAGACCCAAAGTTTTCTATTCCAGAAGGTGAGTACTACAACAAAAAGAAGCTTCTTTGTGGTTGATGCCAACAGAGTATTTTATAGAATGTCACTCAGAAAATCTGTCATGCAGGCAAACTATATGAGCAAAGGCATTTGAATTGTTCAAATATCTTTTGCTCAAGTTATTTAGGGTCTTGTAAATTCATTAATATTAATCTTTAAGTTTAAGTTGTAGCCAACAAATTCAGCTGATAATAGTGTTGCATGTGAGGGGCTTCAAATGTAATACAATGGGTTTGTCATTCTATTTTCTACAAGTTGCAGCTTCTGGATCATATATGATTGCCCTAGGGCAGGGGTAGGCAACCTTGGCTCTTTTATGGCTCGTGGACTTCAACTCCCAGAATTCCTGAGCCAGCCATGCTGAGGGGAAAGGCAGAGGTTTCCAAGCTGAGCCATGCTGGCTCAGGAATTCTGGGAGTTGAAGTCCACGAGTCATAAAAGAGCCAAGCTTGCCTACTCCTACCTAGGGAGATCATTTTAGAGTAATTAAAATGTGATGTTACCAATGGATGAATCATTATAGTTAAATAATAACTATCCAGAATGATCATGGCTGGAATAATAACTACAGGTAGAAAAGTTCCTTGGCAGTGTGACCATTTTGGCATTCGGCAATAGCAATTGTGTCTTTAAGAGTATGCTTAGACTATGTATCTGCTTTTCCAAAAGTAGTATTTACCTCTCAGTTAGCATCCTCCTAACAAACTAAGGTTATAACTACATTTGTTGAACTTATATTCCATGAAAAATATTTTATGCAACATTCCCTCATTTTTTCGTTATATGTTTTTCCCCAATGTATTTTTTAAAAGGTTTGAATTTTTTAAAGCAATTACTTTATGCATCTTTGACAAATATTCTTTTTTTAAAGATGCATCTATCACTTATATATTCCTTTTTTTTTTTTTTTTGGAAAGGGGAAAGAATTTTGTTGGAGAAAGCTTGTCATTATAGGATACCCATAGGTATGGCTATTTGTGTGCTGTATTAATTTGGATTTTGCAAAGATACATTCATTTCAATCTGTGACAAAATTTCATTGACGTGTCTGGTCAAGGATGGGTAATAAGAAAGAGCCTGAGGTGAACCAAGAGACATGTACAGCTCAGAAAACAGGATCAGAAAACAAGGTATATACTAGGCCCAAAGGACATGGGAACATCTTAGATGTAAGAAAGACTGTTCTTTAAACAGGTCTCAGCTGCAAGAGGAAGCCTGTAGGGATTTTTTTTGGTAAATGGTACTAAGCACCAACAAGGAGAGAAATATAGAGTAGTCTGAGACCTTTATTATACGAAATGTCTTAACAAATTTAATGGTTCTGACTTAAGTTCTCAATTAACTGTGATAACTACACCTATGCTATATACTATTCTATACTGTATATCTATGTGCCTATTTTATGTGTATTATGTACCTAAACCCTAAAGATTCCTATACACCAGGCATGTCAAACTGCCAGCCCGCAGGCCGGATGCATCATACTGAAACCACGCCTACCCCATTGTCGGCAATGGGGGGAAAGTTGCGATATGTCACACAATGTCAGGTGACGTCGCGAATTTGACATGCCTGCTATGCACAGTTTTTTTTCTCCTTTGTCATTGACATAAGCTTGTCTGAGCTCTAATTAATTCTCCAGCCACAACTTAGTCTCTTTGAAATTAGTTGGTTGCATTCTGTATTGCTTACCAAATCATTTGGCTTTTTAGAGTCTTTCACCTGTGTTCTGGGGGGAGGGGGAGGAAGGTGAGTCACCATTGTTAGCTGGCTTTCAGTGTTTCTGCTGTAGGGAAGGGTCTCCTGGGCTCCACTTCCTATTTCAGCTTCTCCACTGTTGGTTTGTTGGAATTCATACCTGTTCATCCATTGATGTCAATCACCTACTGTGCAGGACTTTATCCTGGCATTTGCTGCTTTTTTCACCTGCAGTTTCTTCTTCTGTTCTTCCAAACAACAATCTCCTTCTAATAACTACATAAGTGTTAATAGCATCTTCATTTTATAAAAGAGGGAAGGAAGGGCTCATATTGATCACATTGCATATTGCAAAGCTCTCCTTCCATGAAACTATTTTGGTTTCAAATCTAGAAAGTCCCAAAGCTGCTTTCCCAAAAGATAACTGGGCTTTCTTTCTTTTTTTCCCCCTCTTGGAAAATATTTTACTTTTCATCCAAGAAGTTCTGAACTGAAGACGCTTCTTGGATGAGATGTGAAACATTTTCAAACAAACAAACAAAATAAATAAGAAAATCCAGTTGGAAAAGCACTTTGGGGACAACCATGACATGGATGATTGGGAATCTCCATAGAAGATTTTTGAAGGGTTCATTTTGGATAAGAAGGAACAGTCTACTCCTGAAATACCTATGCTTTCCTTGTTGAGGAAGACAAAGCCGAGCAAAGTCTGCTCCTTGGAGAGTTACCAAACACTTTACTCCCTAGTTCCCTGCTGGGAACGTTGAAGGAAAAGGAAAGTTGGATCAGAGGAGAGCAGCAGCTTGAAATCAGTGGGAGGACCTGGAGATGGCAGTTCCATGAGATGGCAGTTCCATGGTTGAATAGCATACTAGTTAGTATCTTCCTTCTCTCTCATTGTCATTTTCAGGTTGTCTGCAAGAGAGCAGCTTGTATGGATGTGTATAGATCAATGCAGTTGTGTCACATGTACTTATATTTGTATGAAAAGTGTGTATATAACAAAAAGTGAGGTACACCTGCCTCTGTGGCATGAAATCAATTCTCCATCTCTGAGTTGGATTATATATGAGCCATATGTAGTTTACAAATAAGTAATGGATACTGCATTTATCTGAAAATAATGCTAGTTCCTCCCTGCAACAAATAATTTATCTATAACATGGGAAGGTCATCTTAGATTTGCTGAGAATACAGTAAAGATGCATATAAGGTGGCAGAGAAGTGAATTTTCCTGCCTAAATTTTTTTGAGGGGGGATAATCTTAAATTCTGAGTTGTCTTTCTTTTGGATAACTATGGTACTTAATTTATTATGTTCTTAAATTATTGATCTTCTTCCTGATCAGAATTAAATTTTGGACATTAGCAGCCAAGTACATTACCATCAATTGCAGCAGTGCAGAACAAAAAGGTATCTAAGTTAATTTATGTGTCTCTGCAAAGCGATAGTATTTTCAGTTACAACATGTGCTTGCATTATAGTAGTGATTCTTAGATGATGATACAACATAAGAAAATCAAAGTTCTTGACTCTTTAAAAAAACTCTTTTTGACTTTAACTGATTTAATTGTGATTTCAATGAAGAAATTGTGTATAATGTTGATACATTAGCTCATTTAAGCAGTTTTGCATTTTTAGCAGTTGATTGCTTATATAATCTCTCTAATCATTTTCTACATTTTACTTGTCCTGATATTGCAGTAAAAAAAGATTTTCACTTTAATTTGGTCCATTAATTTCCCTCAGTCTTTTGGATAGTGAGGTACTTAGCAAGCGGCTGACACAGTTGGAATGAGATACTGTTTCTAAAGCACCTCAGCTGAGTGCTTATTCTAAGGTTTAAGACTTTCATTAGAAATATACTAGACTACCCGTGAAAGATTTATGTTCTCTGAATTGAGTATAATGTAACCAGAAATATAGGCTGTGTCTTCATAAATGATCAGGCTTTCTAAAAGCCACACTTGAAAAGATTAAAGGTCCACCATCACTTATATTTTTAATATCATTAGCAATGAATTAAAAGTAATTATTGGCTAATCACCATATGAGTCAAATCAGATGTTTTATTCCAGATCTATAATTCCTACTAAAACCAATGTTTGCAATGAGAATAGTCTTTGCCCATGCAAGGAGATGTGGGCCAAGTTAATAAAATATTATTGATGGCCTCTCAGAATAGCATATTTTTTATTGTGTGGTCTTTCTTTCTTTCTTTCTTTCTTTCTTTCTTTCTTTCTTTCTTTCTTTCTTTCTTTCTTTCTTTCTTTCTTTCTTTCTTTCTTTCTTTCTTTCTTTCTTTCTTTCTTTCTTTCTTTCTTTCTTCTTTCTTTCTTTTGTGGACTCTGCAGCTGGATAAAATATATGAATTCAATTGCAATAACAGAATTGTAAAGTTGGAATGGACTGCAAGAATATTGTTTTTGGTTCCTTCCTAATTTTTTTATTATTGTTTTTTTTGAATGGTGTGTAAATGTAGTTTATCTCTATGTGTCTATTAATGGATGATTTGTCTGAATGCCAAGCTTCCAGGACTTTTCTAGGATTTTTGCATTTGACTTGGTCTAATATGCTCATAGTTTTCCAGAAGAAACTGTGGTTGAGTTTGCCATCTATTGTGAATTTAAGGAGTTTTTGTTATGTTTTCTCTCAAGCTCAGAGAGCAATACAGCTATGTTAAACAGATGTTCTCTTCTATTGTAACCACTTATGATTGTTACTATCCTTCTGGAAATGTGATGCCCAGAATTATACATAGCACAGTAAAGACTTCACTCATCTTTTCCACAATGTTGCTTTAAATGCAATCCAAAATTATGTTGGTCTTTCTAGTAGCTCTTGGTTCTTGTTCACATTGTTTTCAATGATCTTAACTGTGACCTTCTCCAATATAGTGCTTCAAAGGCGTGAATACCATGTAGTCATATTTTATGTGTGCTCTAATTTTCTTCACTAAAATATAATATTGAGTGAAAATATATTTCTCTGTACCAAAGGATATCTTGTTCCTTCACAAGTTCAGATTAGACTGAAATCTTGTTCTGTCATTATGACTGTTTGCCAGACTTCCCAATTTTGTCTTAGATAAGCAAATTATTAGTTCATTACTAAAAATGTAGAATGATATTGGTTCCAAAAAAAATTCTGGAGAACTCAACTGGTAACTGCTCTTTAATTTAAATACATCAATGCCTATTCTCTGAGAGTGGTTAGCCAGCTAGTTGTGGATCTATCTTTTAAATACTTTGAGAGATCATATTCAGAATATGATTTAACCTAAAATATTTACTTGACAATATATTCAACTGAAATGTGTATTAATTAAACATTACCCAGATGCTCTAGCAACCTGGAAAATCTGAAGTATTAAGCTGGGGCAGATCATTGTAGAGAAAATCTATATGGTCACTTGACATTGACATAATGGTTCATAATCATCACATCTGTTTCCATAGATACATGAACCAATTTTATATAACATCCCCCTGACTAAGTAGTGCTCAGAAAAAAACCAATTTATGGTTGACAGTCTGTAATATTTGTAATCTGTCCCTTAGTTAATTTTCTCAACAAGATGCCCATTTTATCTTGATAAGATTCCGTGCACAAAACTAATATAAGAGACATGATAGGTTTTAAAATTATGTTGATGTGAGTGCATATGAACTTGTGCACAATAATGAGTGCAAGGCTGAAGCTCATAGCAGAATATTTTTATTCTTTCATACGAATCAAAAAGTCAAATCCCTTTAATTTGGGGTTAATTTTTCTGGTCCCTTGATAATTTGGAGTTATCTGTTTCTATTATAGATTGTGCTGAGACAATTGGTTTATAGAATTATGTATGTTTATCTTTTAAATTGTGTTTTTAATGGAATTGGCATTCTTGGTTGAAAGAGGACCTAAGCATCTATTTATATATCAGAATCAGGGAGCCCTTTAACCTTCAGGTTTCATCTAATTTTTTGCTAAAGGGTAGAAAAACTCAGTTATATGTAGAATGGAGATGCCAGGAGCTGACAAAGTGACTAAGAAACACAAAAGTTTGCATCAGTGAAGAAGGGTGAATTGTTGAAGTGACATTGAAAGAAAGGATGTCAGCTGATCACAAAACTTGGCCATAAATGTGATCTTCTATTATTGGAAGCCACCGTCTCAAGGAGAGTTACTTACAGTCAGTTCATTACTCTCATTTCTTTACGTAATTGTGTCAAGTGAAGCTTGACTTTAGACCAGAATGTTACCCAGTGTATTAGCTTCCTTCTTTTTAATGCCTGTATTCTACCTCTGCAGCACTTCATTAACTTTTACTTCCTTATTGATCTATAAAATATGGTGGCTTGTGTTTAGTTTTAAACCTGTAATACCCAATTTCAGGATTCTGACTTTGTAGAGAAAGTCTCTGTGGCTGTGTTATCTAGATGCACATCTATGGAAAAGGATTAATAAAAAAATATATGCTTATGTTCTGAAGAGCACAACTTCTCGATTCCAACATTTACTGGAACAATAAACAAACTTTGATCTCAATCTATTTCTCATTTTTTTAATTTGCTGTACTGAGACACATAGTTTTACTATCCCCCAAACTGAATTCTTCTGATCAGGGAACCAACTGTATATATGAAGCATTTCTCAACTTTGACAATTGTGGCTTGTGGAGAATGTTTTATTAGGAAGAGTGGAATGCCATGGAAAATAGCAATAACTATTGAAATGAAAAATATTTATTTATTTCTGGAATGACTTGTTCATTAACCACTTCCATTAACTCAAGGAAGCCAACAAGGAAACTACAGAATAAAATAAAACCATACTATAATCAAATATCAACCTGCCAAGAGAGCCCAGAACCACTATCTACATCAAAGGTTCCTTCACATTAGAAGATCTCTCCTAATTTTTTTCTACTGTGACTTGTTATGGTTGAGCAATGTTGCCTTCCTGGAAAAATATGTAAGTGTATGCAGATGAAGATATATTTTTTTTAAAGGTTCATTAATAGTTTCCAGAATACTGGGATTGATTTCATTCCCGCATTCTTAACTAACAGAAAACAAAGACCCCCAAATCTAGATGGCAGCAAAGATATTTTTGCTGCCTTTTAGTTAGCTGGATTTTTGCAGCCCAAATCTTGTAGAGACATCTTTCTCCTTTATTTACCCTGTACCTCCCTTAGGATCTCATGGGAATGTTCTCCTAAGTGTTCAGTAATAACTACATTATTGTCAGGGATTTGGTCTACAGTGTTTTGAAAGAGGGCATTTCCATAAAAAGGAAGTGATAGTCTAGTTGTGATATCCCTCCCTGTACCTTTACACAAGGGGCAAATAAGGCTTGTATATTTGGAAAGTCAGATAAAACCAATCTGTTTACCTGGGCTTTTGACCCAATCTATACTGCTGTCATTTCTAATTCATCTTGTTATAGATAACCTGTGTTACAAGTTAGTAAGCTGTTTTATTATTTTAAAGATATGGCATAGCTAAAGGTTTTTTAGAGTAATTTAAAAAGATCATTGTGCAAATTTTTAATTATACCTTGTACTTTATTTTTTACTGAATTGTCTTCCTCACATCAGATTACTTGTATTATGGAAAATATTGAATAAAAATGTATAAACAATGCTTTTAAAAGTGACCACTGAGTTAGCCATAGTCTGTTAATGTGTGTGTATATGTATGTGTACACATTCATATATTCATATACACACATACGTGTCTGGGTGAATTATGGGATTTATTATGCAATAGTTTGGCTACAAATCTTGTAACACCGTTCCCAAATTATTTCCAGAATAGTATACAAAAGATAGCTATTGAACTGCATAAGCCAAACTTTTAAGAATAGAAAGGCAATGAAGAGTTGAAACACAGACAATCCAAGGTTTAGTTTGAGCATCAAACGTAAATAGAAATATGATAAATATAAATGACTAGAAATTCATTTATTCTTGTCTAGCTTTCCCTCAGAATACTACATCAGCACAAAAGTATTCAGCATTAGTCACATGTATTCAATACTTCAATGCAATTTTCTGGATTGAAATATAATTGAGAATTTATAAATCAGATATTTAGTTTGATACCATTGATGGCTTATAAATTTTGGCTTTAGGGCCCAGAATGTTTGAAATGATACCAGAACAGAAATTAACAGAAATGAAATTATGAGTGTTGAGTTGTGTGTTTTCAATTCATGCCTAATTTTATAGAGGTAACAGGTTGTTCTTGTTTGTTGCACCTATGAAAATTGCTAGCCTATATTTTATTGGAATAGACAGATAAGACAAGTTAAGTAATTTTGTTTGCTCAGAAGATCATGGCAAATCTCAAATGTTTTCAGTCAGCAGATGCTAGTATGCAAGGATCTATCTATTCAGGAACACTATATCAAGTTGAAAATCAGACCTTTACTTGCCAGTAAATCAGAGGCACCAAAAATATCTATTTTCTAATAGATATACTATGGAGCAATAATAA
Source organism: Azemiops feae (assembly GCA_023970755.1). Classification (NCBI taxonomy): domain Eukaryota; kingdom Metazoa; phylum Chordata; class Lepidosauria; order Squamata; family Viperidae; genus Azemiops; species Azemiops feae. Next base: position 153,357 of record JALGBA010000005.1, read on the forward strand.
TCTTGAACATTAATAACAACCTTGAAAGTATAACATTTTATACTTATCTAAAGTTTTATCTTGGGGTACACAGAATTAATATTTTCATGTGAAATCCCCTGGGTTGATATATGTGATAAATAATACATTGACTCTCTTATTAATACTATTTTTCTTCAATTCAACTGAGATTTCTCATTCAAAATAACAGTGAATCATGCTGAATCTAGTAAAGTTATCCTTAAAATCCTACAAGCTAGACTCCAGCAGTATGTGGATCGAGAACTTCCAGAAGTACAGGCAGGATTTCAAAGAGGCAGAGGAACTAGAAATCAAATTGCCAACATACGCTGGATCATGGAGAAAGCTAGGGAGTTCCAGAAAAACATCTACTTTTGCTTCATTGACTATGCTAAAGCCTTTGATTGTGTGGATCACAACATATTGTGGCAAGTTCTTAAAGAGATGGGAGTACCAGACCACCTTATTTGTCTCTTGAGAAACCTATATGCGGGTCAAGAAGCAACAGTGAGATCTGGACACGGAACCACTGATTGGTTCAAAATTGGGAAAGGAGTCTGGCAAGGCTGTATACTGTCGCCCTGCCTATTTAACTTATATGCAGAGCACATCATGAGAAAGGCAGGGCTAGATGAATCAAAAGTTGGAATTAAGATTGCCGGGAGAAATATCAACAACCTAAGATATGCAGATGATACCACTCTAATGGCAGAAAGTGAAGAGGAACTAAAGAGCCTCTTGATGCGGATGAAGAAGGAGAGTGCAAAAGTTGGCTTGAAACTCAACATTAAGAAAACCAAGATCATGGCATCTGGCCCTCTCAATTCCTGGCAAATAGATGGGGAAGAAATGGAGGTAGTGACTGATTTTATTTTCCTGGGCTCCAAGATCACCGCAGATGGGGACTGCAGCCAAGAAATTAAAAGACGCTTGCTCCTGAGGAGGAAAGCTATGGCAAATCTAGACAGCATACTAAAAAGCAGAGACGTCACCCTGCCAACAAAAGTGCAGATAGTCAAGGCTATGGTTTTCCCAGTTGCAATGTATGGCTGTGAAAGCTGGACCATAAGAAAGGCTGAGCGCCAAAGAATTGAGGCCTTTGAATTATGGTGCTGGAGAAGACTCCTGCGAGTCCCCTGGACTGCAAGGCGATCAAACCGGTCAGTGCTAGAGGAGATCAACCCTGACTGCTCTTTAGAAGGCCAGATCCTGAAGTTGAAACTCAAATACTTTGGCCACCTAATGAGAAGGAAGGACTCACTGGAGAAGAGCCTAATGCTGGGAAAGATAGAGGGCAATAGAAGAAGGGGACGACAGAGAATGAAGTGGCTGGATGGAGTCACTGAAGCAGTAGGCGTGAGCTTAAATGGACTCAGAAGATGGTAGAGGACAGGAAGGCCTGGAGGAATATTGTCCATGAGGTCGCGATGGGTCGGACACAACTTCGCAACTAACAACAACAACAACAACAATATCAGTAATTTAAAATGATATTGTATTCATGCATCTTTTAATGTCAATAAAAGATGCAAATTATCAGGCATTTTCAAATTCCACATGGTTTTATTACACTTTTTTTTTTAAAAAAAAGCATATTTAAAAATATGCATTGTTGAAAAGCAAGGACAACGTTTTACTTTTTGCGACTCAAAAAGAATTGTAATGCAAGCTTTACTAGATTATTCTTTTTGCTATCCTTTTGCTAACAAAAATTAGCTATTGAATATAAATATATATATATTAAAAAAATCCTTCTTACCCCTTATGGGTGATATGTGTCTTCTTCAATCTCAGGTCTTCTACCAGAGGCCTGGGAGGTTGAGGTTCTGTGTAGGATCTTAGCTGTTCCTAATACACAACTCTGCTGGACAGAAAGCTCTGATGTTCTTCCTGGAGTCTGTTGGAGCCATTCTCCCAGTTTAGAAGCCCCAGCCCCAAGTGGTCCTACCACCACTGATACCACTTTGGCCTTTACTTTCCACATCCTTTCCAATTCCTTCTTTATGTGCTGATAATTCTCTAGCTTCTCATATTTCTTCTTCCCATCACTTGGTTCCACTACATCTATCGCCATATTAACCATATATGTTGAATATATGGAGTAGTGGTTAAGGTACCATGCTAGAAAGTGGGAGTCTCTGAATTCCTGTCCTGACACAAATCCAGCTGAGTGACCTTGGGTCAATTACTTTCTCTCACCCCTAAGAAGGAGACAATGGCAAACCACTTCTGAAAACCTTGCCAACAAAACTGCAGGGACTTATCCAGGCAGTGTCAGAGAATCAGACACAACTGAATGCAAGGGGGAAAAAGTGAAGCCTGGTGGAAGAGAGGCATTAGAATTAAAAGTTCTATTAAGTCTTCTATAGATCTCCACTTAAGCCTGCAGAAAAATTAAATTATGATTAATAATGACAAGAGCCTTTAGTTGCCTCAAGGCCAGGAAAATTGAATCATAATAACATGCGGCATATCTATCCATTGTAAACTAGTCTTGGGACCATCTGTGCTGAATGCTAACAATTTATTATTGCAATTTTTAAACCAATAAGCAGAAAACTCATGATGTTTTCACAATACCTGTTTTATTCCTCTAATCAGAGCTACATACATTCTTCTATTCAGTGTTAATTCTCCCCTTAATTTGCCGGCACTGCCATTTAGTCCAATTATTTTGTGACAACCTATATAATTTTCCTTCTGAGCATTTGCAAGACCATCACAATTGTTGCATTGTTATGACATCAATAACAAAAGCAACTACACATGTCACTGGACTAGTCATCTGAATAAATGACATGGAATAGTATTGAGATTGAAGAAAAAAGGAGAAAATTTCAAAAATAAAAATAGTATTCAAATAATAGGAATGTGCTTGGAAACATGTCAAAAATAAGAGGTGGTAGCAGCTAAGTTTCTTTGGCTGATCTCAGAAAGCTATGAAGTATTAAACAGGATTTACTACCTAGTTAGAAAACAAATTTCTGAAAAGAAAATGGCAATCCACTCACTCCTTCCATTCTGTTACCAAAAAAGCCACATGATCATTTCCATAATTTCATCAGAAGCTGAACTTGATTTGGAAAAGACTTTGCCTTTAGTTCTGATAGTCAGAGAAAGAGGCTACAAAATGTGCTAACTTAGTTTGAATCCTATTTTTCAATTCCAGATAGTGAGATTTAAGCAAAGTGTTTTTCTTAACAATTAATGGAATCAGTCTCAAGTTCTAGCATTAACCTCATTCTTTTATTTGAAATGAAGCAATTATTATCACTGTGTTAATACTCTTAAACAACATTTTTTCTGCTTTACTTTGAGGAGCACCTGGTCACAGAGAGTGTCTATGGAGAGTCTCAGTCATCCAGGTTATATGTTGTCCCAAAGGTGCTTTGGGACTTTGTTTTTCCTAGACGACATTTGCTTTTTCTTGAAGACTTTTCACTTCTCATCCAAAAGCTTCTTCAGTTCTGCTGCTAACTGTTCTCTGAAGTTAAAAAAACAACAACAAATCAACATAGCTCTTGATTTTCGTAATTCACTTCTCAAGACATTTGTAGAATTTCCCACTTTAATTATTACAGATATGGCACAGATGGGTTTGGATTTATTCTTTGGCAACTGGATGACTGCACAATATAAGCAGACAGTTATTGACTTAATGTCTGATTTCACAGGGTAGTTAGAAGATTCATCTTGATATTCTTCCTACGGGAATAGCAGTATGCACCTGTTCAACATGATAAGGATATTAGGCAAAACACAGAACTATTATTTTTAATAGAAAAAAACAGTATGTTAAAAAAAACAGGAGGAAATATAAAATATTTTAAATATCGTGTGAACATAATACTTATTTTGGATCCTTTTATAGAAATAAATTTTCCTTTCTTTCCTTGGGCTACCACTGAATTTTAGAGAAATCCAGGTTATTGTGTGAGTTATTATGTATGCATCTTTAGCTCTCAAAATCGGTATAGAAATCTCTATAAGGAATATAAAATAAAGCTTCATTTTTGCTGACATCTTCCTGGTAATAAACAGATTGCTTTACCTATGTCATAAGGACCTGTTAAAAACTCAGTTTAATCATATTCCTGCTCTAAAACAGCCTACCCCATCTTAATTAGCCAAGGGTGATTGAATTGGTCCATATCTGGAGGATACCAGTTGAAGAAAGCTATTTAAATTGAGAACTGGTATTAGAAAATCTTCCCACTAATCTTTCATTAAACCACTTCTACTAAATGTTTGTAAATGGCTTACTAGATAGAACAAGCTGAACAAATGATGACTCCCATAAAAATTCTCTATATTTTTAGTGCTCATTGATACATATGCTAAGGATATCAGCATCTGGTTAGTACTTGACATTACAGCCTGTGACAGGGTTGCTGCCACTTGGAAAGGAAAACTAATATAATGTTTAGTTTCTCCAATCACATATGGGTCATCAACCAGCAGTGACAGCATTGTGATAAGACAATATAGAGTTCCCATTTCAGATGCTTTGGATAATCTTTAATTTAAAATAAAATAAAAAATAAAATATATTAACCACTAAAAAAAATTATCCCTTGGATATAATCCACCTGTAACTCGGATAACTGAGAGTTCTGGGAGCAATGGAATGTGCGGGTGTTTTTTCTGCGATGGAAAACAATGGCTGTCCCATACATTTATTTCAGGGCAATTTGCAATGTGGTCAGAAACAGCTACAAACCAAGGATGGCAACTTTTGGGGACTGTGGACTATTAGTATTTTATGTACAGAAATCTGGGCACCATACTCTCAAAAGGGCTTGAAGTTGTGACCCTTTTTTAAAATTTTGTGTAATTTAATTAAATCATACAAATAATAGTATTTTATTGGGCATTTAATATATTTTTTTCTCCTGTCACATGCAGGATTACAATTCATTGTCAATATTTGAAGGGCTGTGGATGAAGTCTGGCCCCACTTGTAAGTTTTGTTGGAAATTCTAGCCTTATGGACCAGCAGTTATTCAGAGAACTCTACCGTATTAGGCACAGTAAAGCAACCACTGTATCTAGGGTAGCAATTATGGCTCTGATAACTTCCTTTTAAGCTACATGGGCTTTCCATTTACTTAAATGATAGTGGTCTTTATATAGCACAAAGACTTTTCTTAACTTATGCAGTTGCCATTATTTGAAACAGAGGAAACTACACAATTCTATGTCCAGTGTTCAAGTAACCATCAGGCTTCTGTCTATGGAATGGAAAGAGAACATTACCATGTATTTTATCTCAGGCGGAAAATAGTCTTGGTAATTCTTATTATCAGTTTGTTTGGCTTTTTAAGAATTTTTTTTATTAAAATATGGCTATCAGCCCAGGAGAGATGGCTACAATGAGTTTGCTTCAGATTACACATTTCTTAAACATTTCTGTCAACCAAATGTACTTCCTTTACATCTGAAACATGTAGATTGAAACCCTTGCATTCAACTTTTAGGGCAGCCTTGGGCTCACTGATCCTTTCAACTCAGTTTCTTGAGCAAGTTAAGCAACAGAGTAATGAAGACAAATAGGAAAAATTTAATTTCCAGAGTTTGTTTTTCTTAATTGGAATAAAGATACCTCATATTGTGCAACCAGACCAATGTGATTAGTTTGGTGTTCAAAACATGTGTATACTCATTAAGTCAAACTAACAGTCAAAGCACAACAGCATTAATTTTGTAGCATTAATTTTCTCATTCTTGGATGAGAAGCCAAACGTCTTCAAAGAAAAATAAAATAAAGGAAGTCCAGTTGCCTTTTGAAAAAAGCACCTTTGAAACAACTATGACCTGGATGACTGAAAATGTCCGTAGACATCTCCATTCATTAGTATTAAAAAGGGAAAGGATTTCCATGAATAGGCAATATTTAAGGAATTGCAAACCCCACATAGTCAGCAAACCTAAGAAGCAAAGCCACACCAATTTCAGAATGGCATCTTTATTGTTACTTGGGGTAAAAACATAATCTTTCCAAACAGACTTAAAGTAAATCAGTTAATGCAGAGTTTCTGCAATATTTCCTTTCTTCTCAGGCAAACTCTGTCTACATCCCACCCTCTCATGCATATAAAGACATTAACATAATTTAGGAAATATGCATGCAGATATTTTATGATCCACTAATATTATCAATAATTCATCCTTTAAATTTGGGGAGGAAATTTGAATTGTTTGTTGAGATTTTCAACTTTTTTCTGATGTCAACTCTCAAGATGGGTTTTGAAAGCACGAGTGAAAAAAGATTCAATTAGTTATAATTTAAATGTTATGCTTCACTTCATTTAGAGTTCAAACAACAGGAAAGTAGCTATTTTTCTCTTCTTTGGCCATTTTAAATTTCACATCTTTTTCAAGGCCAGAGATGAAAAAACAGTGAAGCTCTTTCACATCAGTCTGTTTTGAAATGAAAGTAATTTGATTGCTAATGTTATTTACTTTTGAAAAGAGATGATGGCTTGTAATTATTTGTGGTAAAATTAATTAGCTGACACTTTATTCTTTTGGTTGGGGGGGAATCTATGTATATACTGGTTCTCCTACCTGTAAGAGTATTTTCTTGACTCTTCATTTTCTTCTCTAATTACTTCTTGATTGTGGGGTAAATTCTCTTAGCTTCTGGAGAAGGGAACTCATTGTCTTTTTATCCTCTCTGTGGGGAATTGATTTCACTTGTTTACTGATGTGTGTGGCAGACTGAATGAAATGACTCCTAATTAGCATATATGAAATAATCATTGGTCTATCTGGAGTCATAATTAATGCATTAGGAAGAATTTACCGAATGTCAAGGAGAAAGATATTAACACAAATGAGCTTAGATAGGCTTTGATGGAGAGAATACTTTTCAGAAAGAATGTTTACTAAAATTAAGCAACAACAACATATCAATTTACGAAGAGTCATTACCATGCATGATTGGAAACATTAACTTTTGCAACTGATCTTCATTTCCTGCTCTTCAGAACTGTCCCCTTGTTAAATCTTTGTGACATTTAAAAACACTTCATATAAAGCCACTATTGAGCATGGGAGGGGGCAATGGAGGGTGCCTAGTCAGAGGCACAACTGCTTGAACTTTTTCAGTATAATATGCTAGTTTATGTGTGGCAATAAAACAGCATGCAATCTGATTAGGTAAAGCCGAGTTTCAATTTCATAAAAGAGCTGCTCTAGCTACAAATATAATCCATAGTCAAAAGCAAATTAATATGATTATAGCCACCCCATCAATTAATGTGAAGAAATCGTGGTTATTTGTTAGGCTAGAGTAAAAAAAAAAAGGCATGACTATGCAATTTGAACATTTGAACATTTCTTTTATGGTGATTCACATAACTGCAAGGCTCTGCTTTAACCTAAATATGAGCTGATACTACAAAACTAGATTATCTTGGAGGCATATTTAGGAAGGAGTAAGCAGCATCCAGCTTTTGAAACCAAAACAGAAATTACTTACAGCTCTCCTCTTTCATTTCCTAATATCCATCTTCTGAATGTTACATTGGCTCTCCCTTCACTTTATTGACCTAGCTATGCAGGAAAACATACTGAATGCATGTTGATTGGGTCTATAAAAATGAAATCTGTACATATCTTTAGGTTTTCTTCCCATGTACAGTGTTTACACATTCAGCAGGTTCCCCCTCTGCAGACAAGTTTTCCAATTTATGGAGAGCATGGCACTCATATAAGCATGAGACAGAGTCCAACACTGGCAGTCCAACTGTCTGTGCTATCTATAGAGAATAATAAAATAATAAAAATTGGCATAGTTTATAAAGGCAAAAGCCACTTTCTGTTCTATCTCAAACATCCCAAAGAAGTGTATGATAGACAAATTCTGAATTTCCCTTTTTTTTTTTAATTAAAACAGCTTTTTTTCTGCAGTTGTTCTCATTTCAGTCTGATGATTTGTACATACCTATTTGTAATAAACTCTTCTTTTGAGAATTAAAATCTAAGGAATTTCTGAACTTGTCCACTAATAGGCCATGAAATAAAGTATCATAAGGAAAAAAGCGGGGATCCACAATTGTCTATGAAATGCCTGAGGCAAAAGATTCACTTCAAGAGGACTCCAAGGAGTGATTTCATTGAAGGTAAAGGCAAAACAATGCCATAGATACCGTTTGATTGCTATTTATGATGAGGTTATATAACTGAAACGTATTTCAATATTTTTTTATAATTTAATGTTTACTATACAATCGCCTTTGTGTATAAACATGGAAAACACAATTCTCTAGGAATCTGGAGAGGCCTGAGGCAAAATCTCACTTCAGGAAGTCTCCAGAAAACAGTTCGATTGAGGTCTTATAATAAGTCTTTGTGCTACAGGGAAAAAGGTTAGCAAGATTCAAGGTGTGAATAAAACTGTAGCAAAAGAGTGCACCTTCTGTGTTGAAAAAAAGAAAAAGAAAAAAGAAACAATCTGAAGCAACATTATAGAACATTTCTGGCACTTGCCTAGACAATTGTCTTTATATAAAAACACAATTCTCTGTGAAATTCCATTTCACTTCACTTCAGAAGTGAAGAGTAAGAGATCTGAAGAACAACTGTGACACACATCTGCTTAAATGAGTGTGGCTGCCAGTGCAATCCTGGATGTTGGTTTTTTGAGGGGGTCCCAGATCAACTAAGCAGGTATACCCATGTTTAAGTGAACGATAGTTCAGCTTTTCTTCACATATGCCACCCAAATGCAGGAAATCTAAAGAGGGGTAAGATGGAGTTAAGAGCACAACCTTATTCTCTCTTCACTTTTGAACAAACCAAATTTTCAAACAAATTATAACAGGGCTTTCACAATGTTTCTATATAACTCTATCTCAAACAACTCAAGATAAATTCACTGTATATAATTGCATACAATATGCAATTATCTGAAATGTTTCACATTTATATAAAAGAACCTTCACTACACTAATATTAATTTGTTATGTATTAATAATATGCATAATGATATGAATATGTTACAATTATATTCTTAATATTTATTTATCTGCAATTTACAAGATAGGGTTATGCTACCCCTATGAAAATGATACATGTAGTATACACAACATAGATGAAGTTAATAAAAATATTGATTAATAACTCCTGGAAAGAGTTATCATTTAGAACTAAAATATATACGTATAATTTATAGAATTTATGCTAGTATCTTGGAAATGTTAAATTAGAATTCTCAACTGCAACCTGCAATAATTTAATAAAGGTATCAATGAAAACATATGAGTTTTGTGTACTCGTATTGGAAGCCAAGGAAGAAATTTTGATTATTTTTAAATTATTGATTAGTTTCTGGTTTATAAATACATATGGACCATAAGAAAGGCTGAGCGCAAAAGAATTGAGGCCTTTGAACTATGATGCTGGAGAAGACTCCTGCGAGTCCCTTGGACTGCAAGGCGTTCAAACCAGTCAGTCTTAGAAGAGAAGGCCAGATCCTGAAGTTGAAACTCAAGTACTTTGGCCACCTCATGAGAAGGAAGGACTCACTGGAGAAGAGCCTAATGCTGGGAAAGATTGAGGGCAATAGAAGAAAGGGATGACAGAGAATGAGGTGGCTAGATGGAGTCACTGAAGCAGTAGGAGTGAGCTTAAATGGACTCCAGAAGATAGTAGAGGACAGGAAGACCTGGAGGAACGTTGTCCATGGAGTCGCAATGGGTCGGACACGACTTCGCAATTAACAACAACAACAACAACAAAATACATATGAGAAGTAATACACTTCATTTCTATTTTATGAATACATTTGCTCATGATTTCTTGAGCCTTTAGTCCCCATTTATTATACTTTCCAGAATTTTATATATATGAATATATATATTATATATATATATATATATATATATATTTGTTTTCTGAGGTTTTCACGGTTTTCATATATATATGAATAAAGTTATTATGAAAGTATATCTATATCTATTCATCTATCTAAGGATATATATACAGTATATATATATATATCCTTAGATAGATGAATAGATATAGATATACTTTCATAATAACTTTATTAAACATTGATCCTAAACAAGTTAAGAGCACATTCATTATTTATATATGTGCTCAAAATGCACGTTAAATTTATTAAGACTGCAGATGAAATTATAAATGTTGAAAGTAAAAAGAGGATTAGGGCACACTTACTCAATTTTTTTGGCTTGTCCCACTATCGTCCTATGTTGGTTTGATAGCCATAAAGTGGTTAGTTTTACAAGGATTAATATGTTTATTTTAAATGTAAATGTCCTATTTATTTATTTCCCACCTTTATTATTTTCACAAGTAACTCAAGGTGGCAAACATTCAAGGTGGCAAACATATCCAACACACTTTCCTCCTTCTATTTTCCCTACAACAACCATCCTGTGAGGTGAGTTGGGCTGGTTTTCATGGCTATAGTGGAATTTGAACTCACAGTCTCTTGCTTTCTAGCCTGGTGCCTGAGTCATATCACAAGAATTGTGGATTTACCAAACATGGTGCATAGCAACAGTATTATATCTCAGTGCTTGGAAAAACAGTATAACCTTAGAATTATAGATTTGTAATTTGTATATCCTGAACCAAGCTAGCAACATCTTTAACTTCCAAATGAACTTTAGTATCAAAAATAGTAAGATGCACAAAAATAGTAAGATACACAAATGATACTAAAGTTCATTTGGAAGTTAAAGATGTTGCTAACTTGGTTCAGGATATACAAATTACAAATCTGTAATTCTAAGGTTATACTGTTTTTCCAAGCATTGAGATATAATACTGTTGCTATGCACCATGTGTCTGGCAATGCATGTTGAAGTAATACAAATACAGAGGGACTGAGGAGGTCACACTAAGCCAGTTTCTCACACAACTTCTTTTGCACACAAGATTAATAAATGCTGACTTCCGGTTCCAGGTCACGGCGCTGGTGATCATGCGAAGAGTCTTCTCTCTTCGCCGGCCGGTTTCCCTCCGCCGGTAGACCCTGGACAGGGTCGAAAGTCACCCTGGAGGGGCGACTACCGCTGGAGAGGACTCTCATTGACTGTGGCGGGTGTGGCAGCACCTTCCACGGTCCGAGACAGCTCTTCTGGGCCGACGGTGAAAAGATCGGCCATTAACATGGCCAATCATCTAGCTGCACCAACCGCAAGTCAAACAACATCTAAGCATCAAAGAACCATCATGGAAGGTCCGGGTGAGACATTTCCTTTCCTCTCTCTACCCTAATTATTCTCCTGTGAAAGCCTCTGAACTATTTCCCCAATTTTATGAAGCAGCGTTTGTGCATGTGGGACTATAAGCCTTGAAACTATAACTAATCTATTTTGATTATTTTTTATATTTACTTTTGGGTACTCTGGTTCCCGAAAAATTTCTCTTATTGAACTTGTTTTTAATCTACTTATTAAACTGAACAATATTTTTTATTATTATTGCTCTTGTTCTCTTAATTGGAAAAAAATACTATCTGGAAAAATACTTTACAGCCTACTGGGGACATCTTGTGGTGAATAGTACAACTGTACTATTTTTTGATTATGACTATAACTTGGCCTTCAAATTATCACAAAAAAGCAGCTGTGTGGAGGTGGACTGTTGATTGTTATTAAACACAGCCTCCACTAAAAGACTAAAAGACTACTTGATCATGGAAATGGAGGATTTTTTCCCACAGCTTGACTACAACCTTATATTGGAAAAAATCTTGGAATTTACTGAGAATATATACTTCAGGAGGGAAACTAAAGATGACTCCCCAGAACTACAAACGGAGGAACAGATCAATACCACAGAGGTTTGTGTTCAACCCTATGTACAACATGAGACCGAGAAATTTTATTTACAACTTAACTACGAAAAAGCCTTTGCCTCAAAATCACAAATTGACACCCAGACTTCAGCTGATTTCTTCATAAACCAAAACTCAACAGAACAAGAACTTATCACTATCAAAGAAGATTCCAGACAATTCTATCTACAATCCATCGAATATCAGAACTATGACATCCTGGACAACCAACTAATAACTATAATACTAGATAAAATTGACTACCTCACCCAGATGACAATGGAAGAAGGACAACAGACACAAGACCAGATTGAACTGAGGATGAATATCGTAAACAATACAACGAGATCTATTGACATAGTGGCCCTTTTATGGAAACCGGCCTGGCTCAAAAAGAAAGCTAGAGTCAGATTTAAAAATGGGACTTAAATCTATACTTGATGGCTAAAAAAGGTTTTTTTAGAGATATGGTCTGAATTAATAGTAACTGAGATGGAAAATAAAACTGGGACTGATCTAGCTTAGGACTTAGATTTATAACTGTGAGGGAAATATTGGTTAGATTATAATTTGGAATTTTGAAATGAAAAATGTTTTAAATGTATTCCTATCTTGATTATATATGGTTGAAATAGAGTAAGAAGGTATATATTTTCTCTTTTACTTTATTTCTATTTTTTATCCTTTCTTTTTTATGGAGATAATATCTTTACCATAGGTATATCTATTTTGTAATGGAATGAAAATAACGGAATGGATGTTGGGATTGATTTAATATTTAGGATTCAGATTTATAATTGAGAATATAGTTTGGAATGGTGAAATGAAAAATGTTTTAAATGTGTACCTATCAAGATTATACATGGTAGAATTAGTGTAAAGATATACATTTTCTTTTTTACCTTATTTTTATTTTTTATTCCTTTTTTGGAAGATAAGAGGTTTATGTTAGATATGATATTTATCTTCTAATGGAATGGAAACAATAGAATGAGAAGGTAATTGTTGGAATATTATTGTAGACATGATAATGGTTATGTTATGTAATTAGGGAAGTTAGGTATGCCTGAAGTATAAATAGTATGTTTAATTAATGTTAAATTGGAATGTGGTAATTGGAATGTAGTTAAACTTAAAAACAGGACTTGGAATTTTTATAGGTAAAATGTGATTGAAAAATTTTATGGACAGATTGAAATTTACCTAGAAATGTATTAACCTGAATATGTTATATTAATGGAGGGAAAGAGAGAGGGAACCTCCAAGGAGTTAACCTGACTAGTAAATGTATGTTTTTGATTTTAGACAATTGCTGATTTGTGAATGTATGTTTTTGATTTAAGATGATTGATTACCCTATCCCCACGTTGTTTCCTAAATATTTTGTTCAAGAAAAAATGGAAAAATTAATAAAACTTGTTACAAAAAAAAGATTCATAAATCTTCAGCATAATGAACCATTATAAAAATAATGGTTTAATAAACAAATCAAAATAAAAGACAAAAATGCAAGGCTAAACAATATTTTAATAATCCATATTTTTTTTATTTTTATCAAAAACTTTGAAGCCTAAGCTCTCAGAATCCAATCACATGCTACCGTAAGTCATCGATAAGCTCTTTCATTAGATCCTATAATGAATAAATTCTTATTCAGGAATTGAACTTTGGTCCCAAAAAGTTCTTGTTTAGATTCCATAAATAAAGAGATCTATCTGTGATGGCTGGCGCAGTGGCTCAGCAGTTAAGACACTGGGCTTGTCTTCTGGAAAGAGGTGAGCTCCCATTACTTGCCCCAGTTCCCGCCCACCTAGCAGTTCGAAAGCATGCAAATGCAAGTGGATAAATAAGTAACACTTTGGTGGAAGGTAACAGTGCTCTGTGGTGTCATGTTGGCCACCTGGTCATGGAAATGTCTTTGGACAGTGCTGGCTCAATGGCCTTGAAATAGATATGAGTACTGCCCCCTACAGCAACAACTAGAGGAGTAAAATCTTCAGGGAATCCTTCTATGTGTGGTAGCCGGGCCACAACCAATTTGCATTGCCTGAGTTGCCCACTCATCAAAACACATTGGCAGCAATTTCTGGGAGAAAAATATGGAAGACACTGCCAGTTCTGAATCCTGCCTTCGCTCTCAAAGTGTCCTCCATATGTGTTTTTAGGTATATTTATCTATGTTATGTTTTACTGAGTGCTTTAATTTGTTGCACACTAATTCCAGCAACTCATAGTCTACTTTGAAGATTCAGGATTTCCCTTCAACTGAGTCAATGATTGTCATGCTTTCTAATGTCTCTTAAATCTAGCTTTAATATGAATGCTATAATAATCCAATTTTTATAACACTTGATCTTTAAATAGAAGGTTGCTATTTTGAAACCGGACAGAAACCTGGGCTTCTAAATATTTATTTTTATTTTTCTGAATCTTTACTTGTGTTTTTTTTTCCCTTAAAAATCTAGCAGTGTACAGTTTTATGATTTTTCCAGTTACCTGAGTTAGAAGAGCTTTATTCTCAGCTCCCAAAGCTATCTGAACTATTTGGAGCTATAAGATATTTGGATTGTTTGGGGGCAGAGGGTTAGAAATTATGAAATGATGTACTACTGGACATGTTGAAAAAAGCACAGGAAAAAGGGAAAACTCAGGGAAAGAAAAATAATATTAAGATAAAACCATTAGGCCAGCTATTTTCTGTTTATAGTCTAAATGCCATGATCATTATAGTAGTAAAGCATTCATACTAAAATTAGTTTTAAAAACAGTAGAAAACAAAAAGTTAGTAACAAAGTTTTTTTAAAAAAACAACAACCTAATGATGGTGATTTAAGATAAATTCACTTTATGTTTGTGGGTTTGTGGGGAGAGGGAGAGAGAAAATGTGTGTGTGTGTGTGTGTGTGTGTCTGTGTTTGTATTTCTGAATGCACACACATTTTTATGTATCCATATATATCCAGGAAGACCTGTGCAGAGAAAGGAAAATAACTGGCCATTGCTTTCTTGGAACAGAGAAAAAACAAGGCACAGCTGAAGGATTGTCCAATAGAAGAATATGGTAGGAGTGCTGGCCAGATTGGATTTGCATGGTACTGCCAAAGTGTCTCAGTCCAGACTGGATTTTTTAAGTCATTTTAAAACTAAGCTGACATGAACACAGAATTGGAGCACCTTTAAATCCGAATATACCTTGTTACTTGCTTGGACTGGCAAGAGCTTATCTTCCTTTTCAGAATGAGTTAGCAAACCTAAAAATGTTTAGATCTTCTTCTGATGTTGGTTTTTATACCAGTCAGAGCCTGCCATTTCCTCATTTGACATCATCTTTGGCAAACACTATTTCCCAGACTCTGTTTTAAAGATAAGAATGTTGGTTTACTAATGCATATGCTGCGAGGCGCATTTTATCGCATGAATTATTGCTTTTCTCTGCATGTCTATGAAAAATAAATCTATGTGTACCTTTTGAACTGAGATGAGTATCTAAGTTAATTATTCTGTAT
Source organism: Azemiops feae (assembly GCA_023970755.1). Classification (NCBI taxonomy): domain Eukaryota; kingdom Metazoa; phylum Chordata; class Lepidosauria; order Squamata; family Viperidae; genus Azemiops; species Azemiops feae. The sequence goes on from JALGBA010000005.1 coordinate 168,677, forward strand.
CACTTGAGAATTCGAGTGCTTGTTTGAGCTAATTATTTGTCACTTAGAAACTAGAAGTATCTATTTCTCCAAATGAGTGAAGTAACAGTGCATAAATTTGCACATTGAACTTCTGAAAATCTCCAGTATGCATATGAAGAGGTGTGTGGTTACATTATGTGCATAGAGGGAACATTTTGCCAGTACTGTTAGTTAGGCATATTGGTGAATAGCTCTACTGTTCTCCATCTCTGCTCTAGAGATGCAAAGGCTGAGAAAATGAGAAAAGAAAAGAAATTGGGAAAACAAAGGGTGGAGCATTTCCTAATATCAATTTATTTTGCACTATGCTGAATTGTATTGTTAAAATGAAATTAGTAAATACACCGATAAATGGGCTATATTTGGAAATATACAGTACCAATTCAACAAATAAATTAATATTTGAAACAATTTGAAACAACTTATTTAAAACAGGCAAAAGGTTTTAAAATAAGAATACAATAAAACCATGAGAAATAGAAGAGCTAGACAATGAATCTGAGCAGTCTTTTCACATGTGTAGACCGAATCAGATCCCATTACTTTATCCATAAAATAGCAAAACATTGCATCTTTCATGTACTGAAGAAGCTCCAAGAATCACGAATGTGCACACCACACACCACACACACACACTTCACTTGTACTTATTACTCCAGTTCTGATACTTACTTTTCAGAAGTTTGTTTCTTTTCGCTTTTTGACAAACTGTTTTTCCTAAAAAGAAGAAAATGAAAATATATTGTATTCTCTACAACAACCTGTAGCTCCATAAAAGAAAAGTTCCTTTGAATTCGTGTTGTCTCCTGATGACTCGGTGGACGAGTCTGTGCAGTTTTCTTGACTTCTTTTTTGGAAGTGGTTTGCCATTGCCTCCTTGCTAGGGCTGAGCGAAAGTGACTGGTCCATAGTCACCCAGTTGGCTTTTTGCCTAAGGCAGAACTAGAACTTAGAATTTCCCTACTTCTAGCCTGATATTTTAACCACTATACCCAGCTGAGTCTCTCTAGCTCCATTACAATAAAAAATAAAATAAAGAAATTTGTTATAATATTTGTCTGATAAACTATTGTTTTCTATCCTATATATCAAACAAATCACCTATAACACTTTATTTCAATTTTTCCCATGTTTCTTCCCCCACCCTCGGCTTCTTTTAAAATGACTTTATCATTCCTTCAAAATTCCTGGAAGTGTTACATATTTAACAAATTCCTTGTTTTTCTTTCCTTATCCATAAAAGTTACCATTTAGAAGTTCTATTCCTGGCTAAAGGAAAGTAAGCCGAAGAAAATATGGTGGGTGTAAGTGTGCAGAAATGCATCTGTACCATAGAGAAGGCAGATTACATAACAGTGGGTGAGACAAACTTGTCTGATATTCACGACAAACCTAAAAACTTAACCTGCTTATCCTATTAACAAATAACTCTCATTAGCCCATTTTAGATGATGGTGATGAAAATAAATTCAATAATACTAAAACAGGGTAGCAAAAGACTGCAGTGTATCTCATCAAACAAATCTTAAGTGGAGGGTTGTGTTTTTTTAAGTCTGACATTTAAAACACTTTTGTATAGGGCACATTTCAACATTTGGTGAAAAACTTTCTTCTCCGAGTAGTTTGAGCTCTGGGAAATAGGTTTTTGTGAAATCATGGTCCGGATTAACATTTCCTCTGATGTCGATAATGACGCCCATGAGAATAATTTTTTCACAAACAGATCCTATATAAAAGAAAGAAACGAGTTTCTGTCATTCTAGTGGACTATGTGCATATCATGGTGTATTTTCAATATCAATTAAACTTCCATCAACAGCTATGATATGTAAATGATAAATAAAGTAGTCCAATAATTAAAATAATGGTCAGCATTCAGGATGCTCTGCAGCACCATCACTTCCAAAATTTTCCTAATTGCCAGATCATCCAGGTGCTATGCTATGCCCAGTTATAACTGACAAAACTGAAGGGCAAATTTCAGTTCATCTGTACTAGTTCTGCAAGACCATTGAAATGTGAATAAATATATCTGCTAAAGTGTATGTATCTCTGCTGCTGGCATTATTGCCACCATGCTAATTATTCAATATTCTAAAGAATATATCTACATTCCAATGAATGTGTAAATGCCTTTCATATATTTTATGGAGTTTGGATCAAATTTATTATGGTGCACTTACAATAAGTTGTGCAGCTCTCACTTTGCAAGAAGTAAAGCCCAGAATTACACTAATCTGAAATTAATAATATTTTAATCAGTTAAAATGCCATTTGTGATTGTTCTCTGACTGCACAGGATCAACAGTAGTAGTAAAAAATCAACAGTAAAAGAATATATTGATAGACAAATTGTCTTTTTTAATGACTTATTATAGATTAAAGGATACCTTTTCTTTCAAAAGACAATTTCAAAGAAAGTCAATCATATACGCATATTTATCTTTTTTATCATTGTTATGTGTTAGTTCACAAAGAAAATGTATATACTTGATCATAATAAGGAACGCCTGCTGGAATTGGGTATGTCTAGTTTAATGAAGAGAAGGACGAGGGAGGACATGATAGCAGTGTTCCAATATCTCAGGGGCTGCCACAAAGAAGAGGGAGTCAAGCTATTTTCCAACGCGCCTGAAGGCAGGACAAGAAGCAATGGATGGAAACTAATCAAGGAGAGAAGCAACCTAGAACAAAGAAGAAACTTCCTGACAGTTAGAACAATTAACCAGTGGAACAACCTGCCTCTAGAAGCGGTGAATGCTCCAACACTGGAAGTTTTTAAGAAGAGACTGGACAGCCATTTGTCCAAAATGGTATAGGGTTTCCTGCCTGAGCAGGGGGTTGGACTAGATGACCTCCAAGGTCCCTTCCAACTTTATTATTATTATTATTATTATTATTATTATTATTATTATTATTATTATTATTATTATTATTATTATTATTATTATTATTATTATTATTATTATTATTTTATTATTATTATTATTATATAATAACTATGCTTTATAATGCAAAAAAATTGTATCAAATTAATTTCAGAACTGCCATATTTGTACCACTATTTAAGGAACATCATTTAAGAACATATATTTAAAAATACAACCAAAAAAAGAGGAAAAGAAAGGAAGGAACAAAAAGAAATAAAAAGAGATGTACGAACTGTGTGAGCAACAATTTCCAAGGTAACATCAAATTAGTATTACATATAAATCAAATCAATTAACAGAGACAACTAATATAATAGTCATCAATCAGAATAAACAATTTATATGAGTTTCTATCTCTTGTAAGAAAGTCTATCCTTATTACAATGAAACAGACAATATCTAGTATTTTAAAGCCTCATATTTAAAAAAATCCTAAATTTTGGATGTGATATAAATTGATGTTTGAGAATTATAGTCCACAAATTATTTCCAGGTTGAGCTAAATTCTGCATCAGATATTTTTTTTAATACAGAGGGCCTTTTTTTTTTTACATTGGTTTATATTCCTATAGCTTAGTTTGTCATTCATCTAAGGAAGGAATTATATTTAATTTCCAGAAGCACAGAATGTCCTAGCAGCTGTTAGCATATACAGAGCCTCCTGTGTTTACACTGTAGCAAAACATAGTAATGCTTAGCAGAAAAACAGCTGGCAGGAAAGAAAAGCTAATAGTTAAGATTTGTTTCATTTTATGATGAATCGTCAAAAATTTAGTTTCTTTGTTGTACCCAGTCTATGTTAGGATAATTGAAATATCCCTTTATTAAAAAAAATATTTTGCCTGACTGTCCATCATTTCAATATAATAATCAGTAGTTTGAGCGTATGAGTAATGTTATATCCTTAAATCTAATTTACATTTGGGGTCAGATATTGCCACTCATACTCATTCTATGCAGAAAGCAGTCACTTATCAAAGCCCTTTCTTCCCATTGGCACTGATTGTCTGAAATGCTCTCCATCTATTTAGATGCCTACTGAGGGTCTATTTTTTCATCTGGGACTTCCTTGAATGAAAGAGATAGATTTCAATTTTCTTCCTCTACCAATTTATTTTCTATTGCCTGTTTTAACCATCTCAGTTGGTTATCATTTTTAAGTATGATTGTTCAGGTATCTTGTGAAGACCCATTTTTTTATTCGGGCATCCCTTATAAGAGTGGTAGCAACAGATGGTACTGATTGAAGAAAGGCTCTAGTTCAGCATCAAGGAATACTTTTTAAATTGCTTTTTATTCATGGATTATGTATGGTGCAATTTATGCCACTTAGCAAATATGAAGAGGTATAAGATAGAGTAGCCAGAGTGGGAGAAACACTCCACCTTCCATTCTGCCAGGTCATAAGAAATGTCATGGATTTGTCTTTCTGTGCCATAATAGAACATTTATTTGTTCTATTTTATTTATTTATTTTTAATGCCACCCATGTCCCCTACCAGATAACTCTGGCTGGCTTATACAATTATTATAAACTTATTATGTAAAGCATGAATATGTTTACAAAAATCTCCCAAAGTGAAATTGTACTTATAGTATATCTACAAGATCCTTTTTATCTCCTTTTTGTTATGCAGATGGAAGTCCCTATCAAAATCAAAGCTTAAGGAATGTGTCATCTTGCAATATGAAAATATCACCAGGAAACTCTCTAAGCAAATAGGCCCAAATCTGATATCAAACATTAAACAATGGAGAAACCAATGAGAGATTATCTAAACCTCTCTGGACATTCCTGCTAGTTTCTAGAATTAGCATAAAACTGAGGATTAGAAATAAATTTTAAGCTTCAGTCATACTAATAGTTTCTTATTCAACTATAAATATTCCTAGCAATGTGTGAAGGAATATAACATCTTGAAAATAGTGCCAGAATGAGTAAACCATTAATGGGAAGACTTGCAGAAAAGATTAAATCATCTTGAGAAAGAGGAAAGTGCAAGAAAGAAATTCAAAATAGCTCTGCCTTTTGATAGTATAAAAATAGAAAATTACACTTTAAAGATTGTAGTGTCTACTTTACAACAATAAAGAGCATCCTTGGTGTGCCTGGTCCCTTAACCAGAAGGGCTGACATCAGTCTTGAAAGGATTATTATTCTCATATCAGAGAACCATGGATTATATTGCTCTGTCTCCTAGAAGTCTACCAGAAAAATTGAGAGGTAGGAGTACAGGTAGTTCTCAACTTCAATAATTTGTTTAATTGATGGTGCTGAAAAAAGTGACTTACAATCAGTTTCAGTCAGAACGGAGCTGGAAATGACCTTGGAGGTCTTCTAGTCCAAAAACCTGCTCAAGTAGGAGACCTTATACCATTCCAGACAAGTGACTGTCCAGTTTCTTCTTAAAAACCTCCAGTGATGGAGCACCCACAACTTCTGAAGGCAAGCCATTCCACTGGTTAATTGTTGTCATTGTTAGGAAGTTTCTCCTTAATTCCAGGTTGCTTTTCTCCTTGAATAGTTTCCATCCATTGTTTCTTGTCTTGCCTTCTGGTGCTTTGGAAAATAGGTTGACCCCCTCTTCTTTGTCTCAAACCTCATGCTTATGACCTTCACAGCATCCCCATGGTCACATAATCAAAATTTGGGTGCTTGTCAGACAAATGTATTTTCAATAGTTGCAGCATCCTGGGGTCATGTTATTGTCATTTGTAACCTTGCCAGTGGGGTTTCAACAAGCCAAGTCAATGGGAGAAGCCAGATTTACTTAGGGACTGCATGATTCAACAATCATGGCAAAAAAGTTATAAAATTCATTTAACAACCATATTGTTTACCAACAGAAGTTCCAGTCCCAACTGTGATCATAAGTCTAGGACTACCTGTATACCAGGATCAGATAGATATCTTGCCTTCTTATTTGAGCATGTGATTATACCATCAATTTGAAATCTGGAGTGAAGATCCCAGCCAAGAGGCAATATCTCATATCTACTTAAGAGTTAGACATTTTTAAAAGTGTTTTTGGCAATGTTCTGAAGAAATGTTTTATTCACTCTTCTACATCTCCAGCATCTGCAACAAGGTGTTTTTTTTTTAAATCAACAAAATATCATTTCTTGAGAGCTGGGCATGATTATACGTTTCGTAAGTCTGTACTCACTAGGGATCACTATCTACTGCTCCTAATTTCATGTCTGCTGGATCTCCTTGAAAAAAGTACACATTTACAGTAAATTGGACTTGAGAGAAAATTACAATTTGATCCAAGTGAAAGAGGGCAATGAATATTTAACAGCTTTTGACACTAGGTACGACTAATTTGAATATACAGTAATGACCTACAGAAGCCTTCATTGCCCTGCAATCTTCTTCAGATTCATTTTTTAAAAAAAACTGATATTAGGGACAAATGTGTAAATGGTATATAAGATAATCTCTATGGGTTTTTTTAGGAGATGCATCTTTGCACAAAATTCACATGAGAAAGATTTTAGAGCGACCTTGTAATCACATGCTTTTTGCCAAGTTGGAAAACATGCATTTGCTCTTTCCCAATTGAACTATTACAGCTATTGGCTATCTATGGACCGAATACAAATGAATCTTGCAAAAGTGCAATTCATTCTCACATGGCAGGCTTCTAGAAATGGGAAGGATGGCCAAAGGTTTCTGGGCATTTACCAAGCTTTATAGAAAATGTGTCCCTAATTTTGCAGAATGCATAATCTATTTATTCAGCTTCTGGGGGGGGGGGGAAGGCATAAGTTCAGATACTCTACTCAAGAGCGAGTGCCTCAAATTTGTTTTTTGTCCCAGTTTCAACTCTGGCACTTTTCTGTTGTGCAAACAAATACCTCTGCTTTTGTTGGGCTTCAGATGGATATCGCTGGACAGAGCTGCACAAAGACTCTCCCCTTTCTCTATGATTGAAGGACAATTATTTCACAATGGGGGTTTATATGTTTCCCTCCCACCCCCCAAAAAAAATGTTTTGCACATTTGGCATGACAGTAAGTTTGCAGGACATGGTGGCCTATTTAAAAGAATGCAACTGATGCTCAGAGAATTCTGGTGAGACCAGATGTTAAGCACTGTGTGTCATCCTCTTATATCTGTTGCCAGGTGAAGGTAATCACTGCTAAACCATCCAATTTACTTCAATCAGTCTGCTTCCCTCCTAGATCATGGGCACAGTTTCCTGGATTTTATTACCAATCTTCCAGCTATACCAGTTTGTATGACTGTTGGTAGGAATGAGTTGTTTATCAAAATGGCTCATTTTTTCCCCCAAGGGTCATCTCTTTCCAGATCATATTTTTCAGAATCACAATCATGTGATCTCAGATGGTGGTTCTCAATTTATATTCAAGTTTTGAGAAGTCTTTTTTTTTAAAAAAAATAAAAAATCCTAGACATTCATATTAATTTGTCATCCCCTCAATATTCAGCATTGCAAAGAAAATCAGAGAAGACAAACACAATACTTGAGCATTACTTAACACTTCTAAGTTTTTTACCAGCAGGATAAGTGGACGGTATATTGCTGTCCTTTGGAAAATGTATATATGTAGTTTATATGTAGTACCTGTGCAGTAATATTTACAGTGCATCCCTCCATCTGCATGTCTCCCTTTATTAACTATGATTCTTGCTGCTCTTGCTCTCCAGATCTTCTGCTTCCATTATTTGTTGAGTTTCAAACTTTCAAAGAGGCTAAAATTGCTCAACTTCTCTTAGAGGAATAGTTATATTTGGCCAAGGTTGCACACAAGCATACTGTATATAGGAATACTGCCAAGACTGAGTTGGGCAATTTGGTGTGGCTTTCCACTAAATTCCTTCCAACTATCAAAATGGATTCAAAGTTTATTGACTCTTTTTTAGTTATACATCTAATTAACTCAGTGGTTTCCATTTATATTTGTTGGCTTCAGTGACAATCCATCCAGCATTCCACCAATCATTCCTTGTTTGTGAGGACTCACTCTATCATTTACATTCAGTACTGTTTCTGCCATCCCCACCCCTGTCCATGTCTGGGGAAGAGGAAAATATTGTAAAGTCTATTTTGGATGCTAGATACAAAATGAGAAACTTAGAATATGTTCATGCACGTAACTTGTCCATCAATTCCACCTGAAATTCCTGCAGAATCCCAGCTCCATTACTTACCCCCAGCATACAGATAATGACTCCCTGGATGATGGGTCCTCTTTGCTTCTTTCCTTTCCAATGACTGTTGACATATAATGGAAGGGGAGGGGACATTTTCAAGCTCCATCTAAACTTTGCCTCCTTTGTCTTTGATTCTGTCACAATGACAAGCCCAGTTTCAAGCAAGCAAGGATGGAGTGCTTGTGTGCCCACTGACCTTGATAAATTGCAGGCTAATTTTGCCCACAGCCTGGAGTTTGATCCTGATGGGGACAAAGGTTGACTCAGGCTTCCATCCTTCCATGGTTGGTAAAAGAGGACCCAGATGGTTGAAGGCAATATGCTGACATTCCAAACCATTCAGAGAATGCTATAAAGCACTATGGAGAAGTGCTCTATAAGTCTAGGTCAGACATGTCAAACTCGCGACGTCACGTGATGTCACACAATGTATCGGGATGATTTTGCCATTGCTGGTAATGGGGTCGGCGCAGCTTCCAGATGACACGTCCAGCCCGCGGGCCGGCAGTTTGACACCTCTGATCTAGGTGCTAGATAAGTCTAGGTCAGGGGGTCTTCAAACTTGGCCCTTTTATGACTTGTGCACTTCAACTCCCAGAATTCCTCAGCCAGGTATGCTGGCTGAGGAATTCTGGGAGTTGAAGTCCACAAGTCATAAAAGGGCCAAGTTTGAAGACCCCTGGTCTAGGTGCTATAGCTATTGCTATGGTCCTAAGAAAGAGGAAAACAATGCAAAGAAATTCAAAGTAACTTTGCCTGGATTTGGTGTGGTATAAATTAAACAGAGAAACTTTCAATATTCTATTATTCTACTTTACTAAAATAAAAACATACCTGGAATTTGTAATATTTGTTTCTTGACTTGACCTTGCATTGTATTAAAGGGCTAATACAGTGCAAGTATTCATTCTGTCTCCAATTATGATTTCGATTACTTCAAACTTTTTAAAATACTTTTAGAATTATTATTATTTTTTTTGCATTTTGTATTTCATGCCCACTTAATTCCACTGTTTATGGTTCTTCTTGTCACAAAACCAAAGGTGGTGTCTCGTGCTGCTAAAATAAATGTTGGAGAACTTCTTAGTACCACAAATTATTTTTCTTATTATTATTTAATCAAATAAATTGTCTCTTTGAAGACTCTTGGCTTTGTCTTGGGTGTTTTTTAAGTGCACTTTCTACCTTTTTCAACCCTTTGGTATCCTTGCCCTTAATAGCTGTTGCACATGCAACAGCGTGCCTGGCTGAGGAATTCTGGGAGTTGAAGTCCACAAGTCATAAAAGGACCAAGTTTGAAGACCTCTGCTTTATTATAACAGCAAGAAACCCATCACTTATATTAATCAGCTGGATTTGTCTATATCATGCTGTTGTAACAGACAGGAGAGAATCCCAGGTAGCACCTTGGGATTGTCTTGAGACTCTTGACAAATTGTTATTATAGATTTGTCCCATTGGTCTGACTGTGGCTTTATTTTCTTTGGCATGTAGAATAAAGATGATACAGCTGTCTACATGTTGCCTGTTTGCATTTCTTTCTTCCTGATCTGTATCTTGTTATAGACTTCATGGAGCATGTCCTCTTAAATAAAAATCTTTAAAACTGAACATTTATCTGTGGAAAGTGGCCCGAATGCCAGAGGTGCTATTTTAGAGGAGCACAATTACATAGTTATTCAAGTGTATAATTGTTCAACTAACTGTTCAACTAACTCAGCTCGTTGGTAGATGAGGACACAGGGTGCACACAAACACATACACACACAAACACACATAAACCTTCAGACCTATTTGCAGATTCTTGCAACTAAGAACTCACTTTTGCTGTTTCTACAGCTCTATTTTTGTTTCTTCAAGCACCATATTTTGCTGTTTTTCTTGATATTTTCTAATCAGGTTGTCCACTTGTATAAAGAGGAAACAAACAACAGAGAAACCAGCTTCTAAACGATTTGTATTTGCCGCTGTGCTAAAAAGTCTTTATGGTGGCATCAGCAGAAAATATATGCAAACTGCTGTAAGTGCTGTTGCTCTGCTCCTTGCTGACATTTTGGCCCATGATAAATGCAATAGCACAAGAAGGCCAATCCAAAAAGGTCAGTACCAGAGAACCGATTAGTATGGCATCTGCTTAGGGAGACACATTCCTGTGATGGAATATACCATTCGGTTCATTTTTCTTTGGGGCTTCTGGACCGTTAAATGAAAAAGAAAAAAAACAAAGGAGGTGCACTGTTGTTTTCTGGTTTAAAAATTTGTCTTAACTATAATTAAAGAATTAAAGTAGTCTAGCACCAGTGCTTTTATTTTAGTGTAAAATAAAGCCAGTAGTTTATTGGTATTGGGATCCAAGTAGGCTGGCTTGGTCACTCAACTGTGAGACACTGGTGAAGCAGGCACAGCAGCGCCTACATTTTCTACATCGCATGAGAAAAGCACATCTTCCTTCCCCTATCCTTACCACTTTCTACAGGGGGACGATCGAGAGCATCCTGTAATACAGCATCACAATCTGGTTTGGAAGCATCACTGCTTCAGACAGGAAGGTGGTGCAGAGAGTGGTGAGAATAGCTGAAAAGATCATTGGCATCAGTCCCATCCAGGACATAGCATAGAAGCATTGCTTGAGCAGGGTCCGTAAGATTGTCTGGGACACTCTCCATCCTCTTCACATCCTGTTTTCCTTGTTACCTTCTGGGAGGAGACTCTGTGGTACTGAAGCAGAACATCCAGATTCAGCCACAGTTTAATTCCATACAATATAAACCTTGTGAACTCTCAAGCTTCCTCCTTCCATTATATATTCAAATGGACAGTGTTTAATATTCATATGTTATGTATATGTCAGGGTATAGGTCTATACATATGTTGTACTGTATATAGTATGTATATGTTGTATAGAGTATGTTTAGGTGTGTGTCATGTATGTGTTCACTTTGAGAGTGGGCAACTAAATTTCATTTTTGATGTGTGTCATTGTGCCCACAGTAAAAAATGACAAAAAATGTTATCTTATCTTATTTTATCAAACTTTTCCTAGCTGCAATGAACCTTGAAAGAGGCTTACAACTATCTGCTTCTTGGTTTCTCCTTTTAAAATTTTCCTCATGTGGATGGAAAGAATCTATTAGATCAGCTGGTAGAAAAGGAAGCAGAAGATCTGGAAGGCTTAATATCCATCAGCTCTCAATCCTTTCCTATTCAGGCCCTTTGCTAACCTTACTATGTTTCCTTTAGGAACAGAATCAGATGGCTATAAAGATGAGAACTTCAAGGTTTAAAAGCTCCTTAAAAACCAAACATAAACTTGTTTCGGAGACACAAACTTATTGACTTTAAAACATGATTGGAGGATAATCCTTGTGCTGTTTCTATCTAGGCCTCCCATTAAATTGTTACTGTACTGGAATAATTGTAAACATGGCTGTTTGGATATGGTTAAAATGTACTGGTTGAGGTAGGGCCTCAGCACATGGCAGTAGCTAACCAGCTTTGACTGATCTAGAATGTTAAGCAGCCATTCTAAATCAGGGTTAGGGTTAGGTCTACAGACTACTACCCCTTCCACCTCCACCACATTGGGATGAACAACACAACAAACAACCTGAGTACAATAGTGAACGATTACAAACAACTAGGCAATAAAGTTAAGAAGCTAGGAGCACAAGTAGTGTTCTCATCAGTACTCCCAAAAAAAGGCCAACACCCATTGAGGGAAAAAAGAATTTTAGAAATAAACCATTGGCTAAAGCAGGAGTAGGCAACCTCGGCTCTTTTATGACTCATGGACTTCAACTCCCAGAATTCCTGAGTCAGCATAGCTGACTCAGGAATTCTGGGAGTTGAAGTCCATGAGTCATAAAAGAGCCGAGGTTGCCTACCCCTGGGCTAAAGGGTCGCCAAGAAAATTTTGGTTTCCTGGATCATGGACTGCATTTCCTATGCGAAGGACTCTTGGCTGCACCTCACGAAAACAGGCAAAAATGTACTTGGAAAAAGACTGGCCCAACTCATCAGGAGGGCTTTAAACTAAAACTGAGGGGGAAGAGTAATCAATCTCTAGAATCTCTAGAACCCAAAACCAATCACAAATCCCAAGAAAACAAATCAAACAATGAGGGAGGCAGTGATGATAAAAAAAACCCTCTAACAACAATCAGGAGATGCGGGAAACATACCCATGGACAGGCATAAAAGTCTTAAATGCTTATATACAAATGCTTAAAGCTTGGGGAACAAACAGGGCGAACTAGAAGCAATAGTACATGAGGGAGGGTATGACATAGTTGGCATAACAGAAAGCTGGTGGGACGAAACTCATGAATGGAATGGACTGATGGATGGATACAAATTGTTCAAAAGAAACAGGTCTGCAAAAAGAGGAGGGGGAGTTGCACTATATGTAAGAGAACACTACATATCTACAGAAATGCACATGATCCAAGATAAAATCTCTCCAGAATGTATATGGATCAATATAAAAGAGAAAAAAGTGACATTACCATAGGTGTATATTACAGGCCACCCAACCAATCAGAAGAAATAGATGAACTCTTTGCCAATCAGTTAACAAACGTATGTAGGAAGTATACACAGTAGTCATAGGAGACTTCAACTATCCAGTTATCATCTGGGAGACAAACTCTGCAGTGAGCGGGAGATCAAACAGATTCCTAACCAACCTAGCCGACAACTTTGTCACCCAAAAGGTGGAGAAGGGAACTAGACGTAAAGCTATACTGGACTTAAGCCTTATAAATAGAGAAGAAGTGATAGAGGGAATTGAAATTGCTGGAACCTTGGGTGAAAGTGACTGTGTCATACTGGAATTTAATATAATGCAAACACTAGCAATAGAAAGCAATCCAACCAGTGTCTGAAACTTCAAAAGAGCTGACTTTAACAAACTCAGAGAGAACCTAGGAAAGATCCCATGGATGAAAATCCTAAAGGGGAAAACAACCCAAGAAGCATAGGAAACCCTGAAAAATGCAAAAAATGCAAAAAGCTCAGACCAGCACAATACCATTGAAAAAGAAAAACAAGAAATTCAAGAAGAAACCAACATGGCTGCACAAAGATCTCTCTAACAAATTGAAAGACAAAAGGGACAAATACAAAAAATGGAAAGAGGGGCACATAACTAAGGCCGATTATCAGCAGACAGCCAGAACATGCAAAGATAAAGTCAGGAAAGCAAAGGGTCAGAACGACCAAAGACTTGCAAAAGGAATCAAGGACAATAAAAAAAGTTTCTTCCAACATATTAACAATAAGAAAAAAGTCAAGGAAACTGTAGGCCCACTAAAGAGAGAAGATGGCAAGGAAATAACAGACAACAGGGAGAAAGCAGAGCTGCTTAACTCATACTTTGTATCAGTCTTCACACAAAAAGAAACTATAGCCCAACATACCAAAAAAACCACTGCAAAAGACATATTAGAAACAAAAATTAAAATAAGTAAGAAAATTGTAAGAGAACACCTATCCCACCTTGATGAATATAAATCACTGGGACCTGACAGATTACATACCAGAGTTCTGAAGGAGCTGGCAGATATTATCTCAGAATCATTATCTTTCATAAATCCTGGAGCACCAGGGAAGTACCTGAGGATTGGAAAAGGGCTGATGTGATTCCCATCTTCAAGAAAGGAAAAAAAACGGACCCAGGAAACTACAGACCAATCAGTTTAACATCAATACCTGGGAAGATCCTAGAAAAGATAATCAAAAAACAGATCTGCAAACAACTAGAAGCAAACAAAGTCATAACCAACAGTAAGCACGGGTTTGTTAAAAACAGATCATGCCAAACCAATCTTATTTCATTCTTTGATAAAGTGACTAAATTAATAGACCAGTGAAATGCTGTGGACATAGTATACTTAGATTTCAGTAAGGCATTTGGTAAAGTAGACCATAACCTACTCCTTGGTAAGCTAGAAAAAGGTGGAATAGACAACATCACCACCAGATGGATCTGTAGCTGGCTGACAAACCGTACTCAACGAGTAGTCCTCAATGGCACTATATCCACATGGAGAGAAGTAAGCAGTGAGGTACCACAAGGTTCCGAATTAGGCCCAGTACTCTTCAACATCTTCATAAATGACTTAGATGAGGGAATTGAAGGGGAACTCATCAAATTTGCAGATGATACCAAACTGACAGTAGCCAACACCCCAGAAGACAAATTCAGGATCCAGAAAGATCTAGACAAACTTGACAATGGGCCGTATCCAACAAAATGAGTTTCAATGTGCAGAAAAGCAAAGTTTTACATTTAGGCAGGAAAATTCAAAGGTACAAGTACAGATTGGGCGAGACCTGGCTTAAAAACAGTAACTGTGAGAGGGACCTTGGAGTCCTAGTGGATGATGACTTGACTATGAACCAGCAGTGTGCAGCAGCAACTGAAAAAGCTAATACAATCCTGGGTTGTGTAAACAGAGGCATAAAATCAAGATCACACAAAGTATTAATACCGCTTTATAAAACCCTAGTAAGACCACAGCTGGAATACTGCAGCCAATTTTGGTCACCATATCACAAAAAAGATGTTGAGAATTTGGAAAAAAATTCAGAGAAGAGCAACTAAGATGATCAAAGGCCTGGAGACTAAAACATACAAAGAACGGCTGTGGGACTTGGGTTTGACTAATCTAAAGGAAAGAAGAAATAGGGGAGACATGATAGCAGTATTCCAGTATCTGAGGGGCTGCCACAAGGAAGAGGGGGTCACATTATTTACCAGAGCACCAGAGGGAAGGATGAGAAACAATGGTTGGAAACTGATCAAAGAGAGAAGCAACCTGGAATTAAGGAGAAACTTCCTGACAGTGAGGACAATCAACCAGTGGAACAGCTTATCTCCAGAAACCGTGGGCATTCCATCACTGGAGATTTTTAAGAAAAGACAAGACAGTCACCTGTCTGAGATGGTATAGGTTCTCCTGCTTGAGCAGGGGGCTGGACTAGAAAACCTCCAAGGTCCCTTCCAGCTCTATTCTATTCTATTAATATGGGGGATTCAAGAATATTGCTGATTCCACGAAGTAGAACATAAATCTCAGAAATTAAAGGCAAAACCACTCCTATCATGACAGTTCATTGATATATCCATGTAAGTCACATTTATCTTGAAACAAGAGTAAAGCTATGGTTTGCCCTGTGTGAACTCATGGATACTGAACCTGCAGTCAAAACAAGTGTGAATGAGGAAAAAAATAACCTTCTTTGGTCTTTACTAAAAAGGAACTTCAATCAATCAATCAATCAATCAATCCAAATAGAGCTGGAAGGGACCTTGGAGGTCTTCTAGTCCAACCCCTTGCTCAAGCAGGGGACTCTATACCATTTCAGACAGGTGGCTGTCCAATTAAAAACCTCCAGTGCTGAAGCACCTTCAACTTCTGAAGGCAAGTTGTTCCACTGGTTAATTGTTCTCACTGTTAGAAAGTTTCTCCTTAATTCCAGGTTGCTTCTCTCCTTGATTAGTTTCCATGCATTGTTTCTTGTCTTGCCTTCTGGTGCTTTGGGAAATAAGTTGACTGCCTCTTCTTTGTGGCAGCCCCTAAAATATTGGAATACTGCTATCATGTTACCCTTAGTCCTTTTTTTACCCTTAGTCCTTTTTTTCTCTAGACTGGCCATTCCCAATTCCTGCAACCATTCTTCCTATGTTTACACTAAATGATTATATTATTTAGAAATATGTTTATACTTCATATGAATATATGCATTAGAACATGAATGGACATCTTTGGTGTAGTGCCTTGATACTCTCCTTATTTGCCAATGAAATATCAGTGGCAAATCTAAGAAGATGAACATTTTGTTAGGCCACCAGGTTCACAATCATTTCCTTGCCTCCCCTTCCCCCCAGCTCAGACACACAATAATACATCTGATTCTTGCTTGGGGGGGGGGAAAGTTTCCAAGGAAGAGGAGAAGGGGGAGGGGAAAAATAAAGATAGGTTACATTGTGGAACAATTTTATTCTTATTTATCAGGTATGCTATTGAGTTTTTACTAGCTGCTTTTCAAAAATGGGAATGTTCCATTAGTAGAAGTTGAAATGTTTTTTGCCCTAGGGACTGAATCTGCTAGAACTTTCCAAAAACTTTAGATTAGCCTAATTTATCTGAAAGGCACTGGAACAAGAAATAACTTAATAAGTAGAAGATTATACAGCTCTGCTGTTTACACAGCATTGTAATTATATGGAAGACAGAAGACAGATTTGGATAATCAGGCATTTTTGAGATCTGGTTCATATAATGCAGGTAATATTTCATAACATCTACATCTTTCAAATACATCATTTAGCATTTAGAGTTGTTCATTTTCATAATGCATAGCTTTCAAATACTGATGTTTCTAGGAAATGTCTTTACATTATTCATACTGCTTTAATGATTATTCACACCTCATCTCAAGTTGACTTAAGAAGGCCAGGTGTGTAGAGCTATTTTCAGAAAGAAGAAAATATCTCGTCTTTTAAACAGGATTTTAATTTGAAAGTCAACAGTGAAGATGATAATTTAGGCAATAGCTGCCTTAACAAATACCCAGTGTCTATTGGGAGTATAATGATAAAAGATCTTCCCATCAATAAGAAGAACAGTACTGTCGAATATAGGTAGGCCTTCTCAAATATGAAATATTTGTAACCAGGTATTTCTACCAAAAACAAATGTAATTTTTAAAAAACCTCAAAGCTATTATCCAGCTATAAGTTGTACATAAACAAGATAGTTAGAACATTAGAATTTGTATGCCTCTCAAGGATATCCTATATTTGTCTGTCATCTGTCTCCTTATCTGTCTGTCTGTCTGCTTATCTATTATCTATCTATCATCTATCTATCTCTATCTCTGTCATCTATTAATTTATCATCTTGGTTACTGTTCATGCAGATAAATTATATCATCATCCCTTCAAAGATTTCAACCTATTTCTATACATACTCTCTCTATATGTCTTATATATATAAAAACACTTCTGTCTAATTCCTTTGCCATCATTTCCCCTGTATTCAAGGCTACATGGTATTTGTGTGTGTGTGTGAGAGAGAGAGAGAGAGAGAGAGAGAGAGAGAGAGAGAGAGAGAGAGAGAGAGCCATGTAGTTTCCTAGTATAAACATTTCTGACTGTATGATGAATTTGACAAGACCTCTACTGGAAAAAACAGTCTTAAAATTGTGACTATCAAAGCAAAACTGCTTTCAGTTCACACAATACTAATACACTAGTTTTGTGTCTAAATGTGAACTAAGTGACATCCTTTTTTCACTGTCTAGTAAAGAGAACTTGACTTTTCTTGTTGTCATGGTATTTTATTGACATCTGCAATTGATATACTGCAGGACATAAGACAGTAGCCAGTTCAGTATTTTGTAATCCATATAACTCTACAATAGCAATCTTATGGTAAATAGACTATTGTACAGTTAAATATTTAGAAATATGGCTAATCCAGTCTGGAAGTATAATGTATAGTTATGAATGAATAATTATTGATTGTTTGGCATGGCAGACAAATAAGAGATATTGTGCAGATATATTTCTTTTGCCCTTTTTCAAAATCCCATTTCCTTTACTGGATATTTCAGTTGCTATATACTTAGGAGCTGAAACACCATTTTGTAAGGCAATTCATAAAACTCTTTTCAGCCTGGCATTATTTTAAAAAATGCACAATTGGCTGTGAAATGCACAATTGGCTGTGAAAGGTGCAATTTCATAAGAAGTGCAATTTGATAAGAAGACCTATCAATAGTGTGGTTTACATATCCATGCCTAATCACAATGATTTGTGAAATAAGAAGTGAGGTTATTTAAAAATGAGTTAAAAAATAAATAAAGAAAGAAAATTAAAAAGATTAAAAATACTAGCTTTAAAAAAGAGTAAAAACGAAAAGAAATGGAGAACTGAAGACAGTGCTCCTTAAAGCAGCAAATGCAAATAGCCCTTGACTTATGACCACCCAGAATAATGGTCTTCAGTTGTGGTGGTCATTAAATGAGGTGTCCAATGATCACCTCACTTAAAGACCACTGTTTTCCCCATTACTGTTGTTAAGTGACTATGTGATTCATTAAGTGGAGCATGGAGTACCTCAGAGGTTAGGGAGGCCCTGGAGGCCTTGAACAGGCTAAGGCTCCTAATTCAGTATTTTCCCAGTTCATTCATGGCCTGGCCCAAGCCTCCTAGGGCCTCCCCTACCTCCTGAGGCACCCCATGCTCTGTTTCCTATCCTGGTCAGTCGTATATCCTTGGGCCTCATCTCCCCTATTAGTCTTTTCTGAAGATCACCTTCAGAAAGGAGAAGCAGCCGGTCACAGAGATCATCTCTGGGAAAGACAATTGACTAATCTCTGCCCAATTGGCCTCAATAGCACATTGTAATGAAGGCCATGGGGCAGTCTACAGGCAGGTGCCATTTTGGGAGTGGCGGAGGCCACTTTGTGCTGCTGGTATGTAAAATATGGGAAAAATGCTTGGTTAAAAATTAACACACTGAAGAATTTTGGTGATGAACGACAATGTTGATCCAATATTATTGTTTAGATAAATATATCAATATTTATCTATTTCTTTCCTAAAAAATTAGAAATAAACTCTACTTCATGTCTAACTTAATTTCTAATCATTTTATGGAGACATATATGATATTTTCTTGGCAACTATATAGAAATATCATTACCTTCCAGCCTAGCATATAGTTCTGATCGTTCCTGATGATTTTCCATTTACCACAAGTACTATGATTACTCAAAGCTCTGATCCTGCTTAGTTTTTCAATATTAGTCAAAATCAACTAGCTAGGGTCTTAGTAAATTGCCCTAACTTGTACTAACTTGTACTAATCGTATCAGAATTAAGTGTACACAAATACAAAGTTTATGAAACTACTAAGTCAAAGTATGTGTGTGTTTGTATGTATATATGTATATATATATACACGCCTTCTTTGATAAATCTGAAGGTCTGCCTCAACAGGACAGCATAATGGTATACAGGTATTCCATATCAAAAAGACTATTTCAGCATAAATAATGCTGCACTAATGCTCTTTCTATTTACAACTTATATCACCCCAATAACTTTAGCAATACTTATGTATGTAGCACAGTAGATAGTAACAATTTCTATTTATTTAGCTTCCTGCAGCTGCTTTTTTTTAATAGGAAAAGAAAGCTCAATGAAGAAAAACATTTAAAATGGGAGTAATTTATCTACAAGAAGGCAGACAATTGCTTTAAGCTGTAAGTTTTCTTCTACTATCTGTTCCCTGTCATGTCTTGCCTAGCCACCTGCTATTTTTGAGCAGCAGGTAAATGCAACTCCATCTGGTGGACATAACCTGAGGGATTACTTAGGCCAAGCTAAATCTGGAGATGAACAAGCACCTTCCTTTCTTTACATTCCAGTAGAAATATCCAGCAATCTTATATTACTTGTCTTTGGCAGTCATGGTGCCAGCTGGATAAGCTTGCTGCTAGCCCTGTTTAGCCCAAGGCCATCTTGATTAGGTACAGTTTGTGGTCAGTGCAGCAGATGCTGATGAATTATGCCTCAGGAGAAGTCATCTTGATATTGGCAGCCCCTCTGTCTGTGATTATGAAATCACTCACGAAGCATGGAAGTCCTGAAACAATTCCCCAACCAAGACCAATACTTCTGCCTGAACCAGCACTTTCCTGGGCCATGAATTATGGGAATTCCTGGAGCCAGCAGCAGAAGACACCCACACCCACACAATCGTGTCCCATTCCCATTAATAAGCAATGTGAAACATGACATCAGAATTGCAATTTAACTGGACCAAATATCCAAGGACAAATTCATATATGGCTCTGGACTACCTTCTCTTAGCAGTTCCAACACATCCTCCCTCCATAGCTAATATAGGAAGATCATCATCTGAATGTTGCTCACATTGCTGAAGATGCAATATAAGGAAAAGAGCTAGAAGGATGTACCAGAAGACAATTCTGTATATCATAATTAAATGACTGTCCATAGAAAGCCGTCTTCTGAACGATTGTTATTTTGCCTTGGGTCTATCTGGCCATTTGCCCTCTGGCACCCAGAAGTAGCCAGGTACTTAAGCATCTCCATTACTTATCTACCAAGAAGGCAGACAATTGCTTTAAGCTGTAAGTCTTTTTCTACTATCTGTTCCTTGTTCCTTTAGTGCAGGGGTCTTCAAACTTGGCCCTTTTATGACTTGTGGACTTCCACTCCCAGAATTCCTCAGCTGGCTGAGGAATTCTGGGAGTTGAAGTCCACAAATCATAACAGGGCCAAGTTTGAAGACCCCTGATTTAGTGCCCTTGCCTGTGCTAATTTCTCTTCTAGGTAGAGCAGGCGGCATAGCATGGATCTTTAAGCTAAATGAATATCTTTGACAGTCCCTCAAGGTCACAAATGCTTAAGATTTCCTATTTCCTATTTGAAATATCAGGTGTGCCTTCTCTGTTGTTGTACCTCTTTAGAATGAGCTGTCCCCTCTCACCCCCATGTTCATATGGATCACACCCTATTAGTCTTCTGTAGAGCCATAAACCTGGCTCTTCTCCCATGCATTGGGCTGGGATGAGAGATGGACTCATTATGCATTAGTTGTGCATTTTCTATACTGCCCAGCTTTATACATCTTTGAATGAGAAATAAAAGAAAATTTCATCAGTTCAAGTACAATTCAGTGAAGGTGTATCTGTTAGCTCCTCTGAGTGAACACTATCAGCAATTGTACCATGAGCTTTGAAAAAAAAAGGGAAGGGAAAGGAAGGAAATGCTAATTGTGTGTGTGCCATCTAGCAAATAGCAGTACAAGCACATTAATTTCCCCTCAAATAAACAAACTAGCTTTTTGTAGAGAGTAAAGAGAAGTGCTTTTAACTTTAGAGGAGGAAGAATTAAAAAAACAGGAAAAGAAAAGCAGGATCACTGTCCCCCTTCTAATTTCCCTCTCCCTGTAATAATTTGAAACTCAAACTCATTGTGGAACAGCAATGGGAAATGCTGAGAAAACTATCAATCTTCACCAGCAAACCTGAACTGCAATAGCAGCACACTCTAGTCCAGGGATCTTCAAACTTGGCCCTCTTATGACTTGTGGACTTCAACTCCCAGAATTCCTCAGCCAGGCATGCCTGGCTGAGGAATTCTGGGACTTGAAGTCCACAAGTCATAAAAGGGCCAAGTTTGAAGACCCCTGCTCTAGTCAGTCACTTGGTCCATTGGTCACAGCAATCCTGATCTTCTCTCTTCAGCACAGTTCAGAATGGAAATGATTTGTTCTATTGCTCTACCCCACATCTTTCCCATCCAGTCTAAACCAAGGGCATCTGAGACATCACTGATTCCCACCTGCAGTGCTGAGTAGATGGAGGGTTTAAAAAAAATTCAATCACAATCTCAGAGAATAAAAGTCCAATTTCAGCAGCTGGAGCAATCTAGAACCCTGAAAACAATGGCACTCAAACAAGCCAATGATTCGTTCATGCACAGAATGCCCAGAACACAACTATTTTGTTTCAAATTTGAGAAGTTTTAAACTCAGTGCATTTCAGATTGGAACATTTCGTACTCCTATAGAGGATAGAAGTTTGACAGTAAAGTATTTCAAATATTTGGAACTGTTAATGTGCAATCTTTGGCCAAATTGGGACTGTTGTTTTCATGTCATTCCGTTTTTTGTTTTCATTCAGGAAAATTCCAAATGAGGTTATTGAAATGCTATTTTCCAAGTGAGGCAATAGAAATGCCAGAAAATTGGCCTCATCCTGTATAAACAATATGATATAGTTACAACTTCTCACCCTTTGCTGTTAAGATATACACAGTCTCTTCACCGGCATTCCCACAAACATGCTTTGCCATTGCTTCCTTATTCATTAAGAGGGGAAAAGTGTCACATACAGGGTGACACGTAACTGTTCTCCGTAGCTAAATACCACTGCACAGCAACTTGTCAGCTAGCTCACTCAGAGCAGTTCCAGACAGAGAAATCAAATCCCAGGTGTATGTCATTGCTGCTTTTTTGGCACCTGCAAGCAGCTGCATTAGCATTTTGTAAATGAGTTTAGTTTATGTTTTATTGGCAAATCCCAGAATGGCTCAAAAATCAATCTTCCCAGTATTTGCTTCGTTAAACTAGTTCACCAGAATGGACATGTGCCTTTGTGTCATGTTCCTTTGTTTCATATTTAATGAGATTAAGACTTTTTAAGATATAGTTGTCAACAGTCATTTGATTACGTATTAAATTCACAACAGGCTATGTTATATAGGTATATTCCCCCACAATGAGAAAGGTGTTGTAAACTAGAGTGTTAATGTGGGTCACTTGGTTACTTCTGCTTGACTCCTTCCATTATTATAAATGGAAATCATTTATTTAGTGTGTTATCTCTGAGCTGGAGACCCTGGAGTATTTGGAAACAAACCAGGATCCCTAGTTAAGCAGCGTGATAAGCAAAGGAAATATTTCATTTCTTGTACTAGTGGAAAGTAGCAAAATGAAGCTTATAAAATCCACGAATTAGCATGTATTGTCTAATGTTCCTAAAAAGTGAGAATTCTTATTGTATATTGGTACAGTTACCATTATTCTTATTGTAAATAGGCTATGAGAAGCAAAATATTTTTGAAGGATAGAGGGGAAACCTTATGCTAAAGCACTAGGATATATCTTTTTTTTAAAAAAAAAATATCATTTTTAGTTATCTGAAAGCTCCTCTACCAAACAATTTTGTAAATGTAAATCCCTAACAAGCTTTTTTTTTCATAGAATCAATCATACACTTATGTAAAACAATGTAAAGGAGTCTGTGTGGGTTTTACTCTCCTAGACATTGCTGACTATAGAAGGTGGTGGTCATTTCCTTTTCAAGGGCATTGAACCAGCGCTGTCTGAAGACATTTCCACAATCATGTGGCCAGCATGACATCATGGAGTGCTGTTACCTTCCCACTGAAGTGGTGCCTATTTATCTACTCACATTTGCATGCTTTCGAGCTACTAGGTTGGCAGGAACTGGGGCGAGGACAGGAGTTCAGCCTATCATATGGCGCTTGGGTCTCAACCCGGGCTGCCAGCCAACAAGCCCAATGTCTTAACCACTGAGCCAGCATGCCACCCTATATATTTATATGGTGAATATCAATTACATTCTTCACACATGGAAGGGGGTAGGGTGTAAAAAAAAGTTGACACAGTAGCCATCACTAAGTGATAAAGCCTTCCCCCTCATTTTGCTGCATCATAAAAGGGATGGGTTTTTTTTTTAAATGTTAAAAAGTTTTTTATTTATAATACAATTACAAAAAAAACATTGGACATGACGTAACATTCCAGTTTGAACATTTCTATCAAATTATTTCTCCTCTTAGATTCAGTTCTTTATCTCTATAAATATATACAAACTTTTTGTATAATGCTAAATACATTTTCTCTATTTGCTAACCTACAAATATGTATATTTTCATCTTATCACTAATCTATAACCCCAACAGTTCTCCTCGATTCCCACCAATGATACAATTTATCCCAGATTTCAAAATATTCTGATTCGCTTTTATCTTTCAATTCCATCGTAAGCCTGACCATCTCAGCACAAGATAGTATTTTATAAGTATCTCTTCATCTGTGGGAGTTTCTTTGTTCTTCCATTTTTTTGCAAAAGCCAATCTAGCAGCAGTCAAGATGTGCAACATCAAATAGACTATTCCCTTGTCGTATTTATCTGTGGTTATTCCCAATAAAAAAATTTCAGGTTTTAGCTCTATCTCTAACATTAATATTTCTTTCAACCATTTTCTTATCCTATTCCAATAATCACGGGCTTTAGGACATTCCCACCACATGTGATAGTAGGTCCCTATTGCTATTTCACATTTCCAACGTTTTGATCACGCAGTCACAGCTTGATTTTTTTGAACCTTATCTGTGGATCTGAATTTAGAGATAGCAAAGGAAATGTGTTTGCTACAAAACTATGCTTCTGTTTTAGAAAAACTTATATGAAATAATAAGAGTATAGAAGTGAGTTCTCCTTTTGGTATCAGATTGATGGAAACTCAACTAATTTCTCTATACAGAGAAAATGTATCATTTGGATGCACTGCTCCTTATTCTGATTAATGATAACTGGAGTTATGTATTTGGGAACATCAGCCCCATATAGTACAGCTCATTTTGGAGATAAATTAACATAAGCTAAAATATCAAAATATCTTAGAATGAGAATTGCTGCAGATGACAATGGATAATCACATCATTTCTTTTTCAGGCGCATCTAAATATATGCAGAATGAATGCCACATGAATGTCCATTTAAAGATTTTATAGCATACATTTAGTATGTCATTAATTCTTGGCACATTAAAGTGACTTACAATTCATAATGTTCCCTTCTTCACTTGTAAATTAAACTGGTGGAAGCTTTAAAACACGTGGATGCTTGTAAAAAAGCTTGCACAACACTTGAAAAGTGATAATAGCAAAAACTTTTTAAAATTATCTGGAACTTGAATCCTGCTTTTTTCTATCTCCTTAAGTCTATTTTTTCACTCTACTTCTGCATGCCCTACAACTTCCATTCTGCTTTTTTGGGGGGAGGGGGGAATTTAAGATGAATCAAACCCAACAAACTTTGAAATCTGATTTGTTTGTTTAGGTGCCATCTGCATTTTGTTAAATTAGGAAACAACCATGAAATGACAATGGGATATATACTTCAAAACATTCTTAAAGACTCATCTCATCTCGGACATTCTTTTTTTTTTTTGAACTATTACCATTTGGCAGACGGTACAGGATAATAAAAACAAAGACAAATAGGCTGAAAAATAGTTTTTATCCCAGAACTGTAACCATATTAAATACTACTGTATAGTGCAACACTGAAATGCAATATTAGGGGCAGCGCAATGGTGAATAGAATGTGAAGGATGTGTGTATATAATGTATGTTTTTACTTGTGCTTCTTACTTGTATGTAATGTGTACTGTGGACAGCACTTAATTTTGTTGTGAGATACGCAATGACAATAAAGATTTCTATTCTATTCTATTCTATTCTATTCTATTCTATTCTATTCTATTCTATTCTATTCTATTCTATTCTATTCTATTCTATTCTATTCTATTCTTGGTATTATGATTGCCATCTGGCAGGGTTTAACTTCTTCCTTTTCTCCACCATATGCCACTGAGCATGTGGCTTAGACTGATGTACTAAGGAGTAATCTGACATCGGAAAGGCATGATGTCTGCAGTGGGGAAGTAAAGAAAGTCAAGATGACAACCAATGGAAACCTCACTCCTTTTTTTAGGTGCATCACAATATATATTGCAAAGGATGAGGCTTTGATTACATAGTTGTGGCCATCATCTTGATTTTTAAAAAAATCCCTCTCCCTGTGGACACCCCGGGAATAAGGGCAGATCAATGTTAGTTGGCCTCAGAGGCATCTAGTACAAACTGTGATTTTGTCATGTATATTATAACATCTCACAAATGATGCAAATGATGTTAATTTGAATCAAGCCCATCATGAAATGACTGATGCAAATTGTATAGCAATGTCAGAATGTGCACAATGTCATGTGTCCCACCTCTTGGGAAATCCCTGTGGAGATCCTATGCTTCTGCACTTAAAGAGTTGCCTGGCAGCCTTATGGTGTTGGTTCTCAAGGATCACCCATTAGGGCAGGGGTGTCAAACTGCCGGCCCACGGGCCGGATGCATCATAGCAAAACCACACCCACCCCATTGCCGGCAATGGCAAAAAAGTTGCGATACGTTGTGACACATCACGTGATGTTGCGAGTTTGACACCCCTGCATTAGGGCATCATGAACAACACAGGAGTCCTCCTTTTCCTCAAGTTAATTGAGATTATGCAGGAAAGGCAGGAGGTCTGTCAAAATGCCCTCCTACTTTTTTTTTTTTTTGTAGTTGGTTCAAATGAAAATTTCATTTTAGGGGTTCAGGGGTCTATAGTATCTGAAAACCATAATTTAATGGGATGAGTCAATGCTTTGTTATAAGCAGTCTTGTACACCTTATGTCTAGTTTGTAGCTATATAGTCTTCTCATACATTTTGACTTAATGGCACTATCTGCTTATTCCTACAGACCTTGGTGACTCGTGAGAATGCTGACTTGCATTTGGACATTCATTTCAAAACTACCACCTCCCTTGCCAGATTTAAATTTTAAATTGCTGTGTAACTGACTTCAGCTGGAAGGGCCAGGGTCCTGGGAGAAACTCTAGTAAAATGGTTATTATTAAAATAATAACCCTTATAGAAGGTTTCTGAAAAAAGTCATATCATCCTTCTATCAAGGTCTTCCTTTGGCTGACAGAGGAAAGAAAAAAATGGGGTACATTTTCAGACTGCTTTTTGTTTTAATAGAAATTAATGTTTGATTTCATGAGAGGAATATGATGTAAAAAAATATGAGAATTAAGTGCTACTGCTTTTGAAGAAACTAGTTTTAAAACATTCTTTGGAGATTTTAGTATTTATAGAATATTCTCATGTGTTTTCCTAAAAAATGTTATCACCTTGAGTCTCCTCTTTGTATTGCCACAAAATTACTGGATTATTTTTCCTTCATACCTTTTCTCCAGATAGTGTAGGGCCATTCATTGCATTATATCACACCTGTAATGTGATAAAATTAGGACAGCAACATGTGGCAAGAGAGCTCAGTTCTGGAAATAAAATCTTTCTGATACTGGACATATGTAAAGTATTATTTTATTAAACTGTCTGGAAGTTGAATCATGGCAATGGGACATTTTTTCTTTTTGGTTTGAAATATTTCGCTACTTATCCAAGTAGCTTCTTCGGTTGAAATCAAAAAGAAAAGCCCAGTTGCCATGATTCAACTTCCTACCAGCATGACTGAGAATCTTCAATGATTTATTAAACTGTATTTTATTTATTTAATTTATTAATCATATGCATGTGGTCATCCATCTCGCAAAAAGCGAGTCTGGGCGGCATACAGCAATACAAATATGCAACATAACTTACTGCAACTATAATTATTTCTTGGTTCAGGTCTTTAAAGGGTATGCTTGCCTTAAAAAATAAATGAAGCTGTTCTTTTCACTGAAGAATAAGTGATCAGCAATGTAAATGACAGTGTTGTAATTATCTTTGATTAGCATCTCAGCTAACTTTCAGGAAATAAAATGGAAGTTGATTACCAATCACTAATGTATGGCTTTCATGTTCACCATAATTCCACTCATGAATATACATTAATCTGGTGCATCACTTGTTATTTTTCTCTGCAAGTGAAAAGCAGTCAATCTCCCCCCCCCCCGCCCAAATTTGCAATGGAAATTTTTTAAAGAAAATAAATAGAGATGGGGGAAATGATAATTGCTTTAGTATTTGGTGTTGGTTGTCTATGCTACACATGAAGCAGGAACTGTGAGTTTTATTGACTAAAACTGCAACACTTGATTAAATTGGCAGATGATAAGCGTCAATAATAATTTGTATAGGAACACAAAGATGATGCACATGGAAAATTGAATTTCAGAATAAGTTTAAAGAATGGGATGTGTCTTTTTTTTAAAGCATCTGCAATTCTTAAAGCACCCATTTTGCTTTTTAAAATCACTCCAATACAACTAAATGCAAAAAAACATCCACTATTTTAAGTTCTACCCATTCTGAAAAATCTCCAGGGTTCACTAATGGAATGGGGGCAATTCAATATAGCCAAACCAAATTCTGACAACAGGACTCCCAGAATAGGTTTTGCACTCAAAACTGCTCTGTCAAAGAACATCTCTACTCTACCCACTGGAATAAAATGAATGCCTTTTGAAGTTCCCCTTCCCTGTCAGCAAATCTTGATATATCACCATTGTCCTACGCATCCATTTTCACAAATCCAAGCAAAGACAGGGAAGGTTTCTACAAGGACCTGGACAGATTTTTGAAACAACTGCCATCAGTGACAAACCTATCATTCTGGGTGACTTCAGTACTGGGGGAGACAAACCTCAACAGCTAGAACAGAGAGCTTGGAAGCCATGAGGTTGGGAAACTAAATACAAAGTGTCCTGCTGCTTCTGAGCAACTCCGAGGTCAGTCTTCCTGGGTAAATCAGTCAGGAAATAAGACTAGATAAACCAAATCTTCTTTATTGTAAGGCTGCATGAAAGAATATTGAAAGTTTGAAAGTACAATCTTCCTGCCCAGCATTTTTAACTGCTAGTCTCATTAATGTACGTTCTTCCTAAGTTTCTTAACTCTTAAACAATTGCTGATTTTTGCCTCCCTTGTCCAAAGTTTTTCTAGGCAGTATCTCCTCTTCCATTTCCTCAGGCTATTCATGCATTCCATTACATGCTCAGATTTTCAAACAAGCACAAAACAAACTGGTTGAATCCCAGGTCCAAATATTGGTTCTTACTTGATTATATCATAGTATATCAATCAACACAGTCTTAAAGATGTCACCATCACTTGCTATGTTCTCATTGTGGCTCATTATAAAAATAAGGAAAGCAAATCAGGATGGAAACTACAGAAGTATCTCACTGCTTCCATCACAGACAGGATCTTTGCCCACATTCTCCTGAACAGACCTGTCACTGTCTTGGAAAGGAACGATCCAGAGATACAGTGTGGCTTTTGACCAGAAAAGAGTACAGTAGACATATTTGTCATGAGCTGGTCCAGGAGAAGTGCATCAAGTAAACAGGGGTGTCAAACTGCCGGCCTGCGGGCCAGACGCGTCAGGAGGAAACCGCGCCCACCTCATTGCCGGCAATGGGGAAAAAGCTCCGATACATCACGCGATGTCACGTGATGTCACGAGTTTGACATGTCTGAAGTAATCAGGTCAATGAAGACTTTTTACTCTGTCTTCATTGACCTGATTAAGGTAAACAAGGAGAGTCTCTGGACCATCCTGAGACATTAAAGGTGCCCATGAAAATTTGTGAAATTGATTCAGCTACTCCATGATGGAATGAAAAGGTGTTTAATCCACATTTGTTCAGCAGCCATTTATTTCTGACTCAACGTCTTTTTACCCCAGACATTTCTTAGGTACTTCATTCGCACTTCATCCAATCTATTTGTAATTTATCCTGATGTATACAAGTCACTTCTGTATAACAAAGTAGATAGAAGCATATTCTCATACATAGCCATTTTCGAATCTTTTAGCAATCATTCTTCACCACAGGGCCCATATGCCTATTATCGTTCTATCCATTTGAACATTATAATATTCCTCTATCCCTTTTCCCATCCTTAGATATCCTGCACTAAATTCATCTAGTTGCTCTAATTTTTCAACATTAAATTTGCAATTATGCATTCCATTTTCCCTGTTAAAACTACCTTTGCTCTTTAATACACCGATTTTCACATTCATACGCTTCACTGCATCATACACTCTAATGTTTGTTGCAAATTATCGGGGTTTCAAAGCCAACAGCAATTCACAGTCTGCATACAGAGATGCAGATATATTCACAGCCTCAGTGAACACACCTCTGACATCAGCAAAAGTGTTTCTTATGAAATTAACCATAAATATATTAAATAACCAAGGGGGCATCACACAGGCTTCTTTTACTCCCTGTTCAGTGCAGACTCATTTATTAAACATTTCATTTATTGACATCAACTGAATAAAACATATTGTCATGTTTTACTTCCACAATCTACCATTTTAGTGCATTCAGCAATTACACTTTAATTTCACATTCATGCAAAACAAATTCCATAATTTAAGCCTATTTACTTTATAATATGTCTCTCGTAAAATAACAAATGAATAGTAAGCTTTATTTCTCACATTTCTCAGTGATCTGCTAGACTCTAGACTCATACTGAACATTCCAAATTTTGCTCATACTTTTCAGTTAGAATTTTACCAAACGATTTCACATTTGGCACACTCAGTAAACTAACTCCTCTGTACTTATGAATTCACTCTTAATACCTTTTTCTTTGAATAAAGGAAAAATAACCCCATTAATCCAATGGTCAGGCACAGCCTTCACACACATGCTAAACAGGCCATGTTGCCAGTCCATCAACCACAACTATGTATTAACATTTCTCCAATAATGCCTTTTATCCCTGCAACCTTTCTACTTTTCAATATAATTACCTGTATGACTTCCTTTTCCTGATTTTGTTCCCCTCTTGGGCACTAATATTTGTAGCGTTTGTTTCAGTTTTTCATTCCAACATATCACATATAAGTCTCTAGAATCTGCCTTCTAACATTCCCTCACTTCTATTTCACCCAAACTCATTTCACCTTTCACCACTTTTATTTTTATTTCCAGTCACTTCGCTGAAGGCTACTTTTTTTTTTTTTTTTGCTCTTTTCACCCACTTCCGAAACAACATTTTATTTCAGCCATTTTCTCTGCCTCTTTTAATCTTACCCATTCCTTGTTCTTTTGACTACATTCATTGCATTTTTGTCTGTATATGCAATATCTTTCTCATCCTATTTTTTGTAACTGTTGTTCTCAGACATATATAACATTTTTCACCTCATCATTCCACCAAATATTCTTTTTCATGCTTCCCATTAGGCAACTGTATACTCTTTATAATATAGTATGATCCTTTCTACTTTGATCCAAGTGGTTTCTATATCATTTTTCTTTACAGCTACATTCCATTCATTCTAATGAGAGACAAATCTATCTTCTACTACTTCTCCATACAAAGCTCCTACTTTCTCTTTCTAAATTCATTTGTGTTTTCATTTTGGCTTCTTTCAGTTTTTTGTTTTTTTCCATATTCATTTTCCCAATCCCAAAAATGTATTCATCACTTTTGTGTCCTTTAATTCTCTCAATATTGTTACATCATAAGCAATGTAATTAATCATGCTTCTTTTATTGTCTCAGAGGACTCGAAAGTTGTAAACTACATAACTAAGATCTAGTGGAACTCTATTTTCTGCTCAGTAAAAGTTGTGCAAACACACATGGGGGGGGGGAATTGTGCAAAATCAGGCCACTTTGTACTTGAATATCTTGTTGTGATGAAAGGGAATGTTTTGAAGTCAAATGTCCTAAATAGCCCAAATCTGGCTTGCTGAGAAGTGAGATGGCCTCAGTTCTCAATGCCTCTGAGGTTGAGACACCCAGAATGAGACCCCCAAATGCAGTTTGAAGCATTATCAGTTAATTATTTCTACTGCATTACATACCCACGACAGTCTCCAAAATATGACTGTAACCTGTTGTAGATTCCACTGGCTCTGATAAATGGGGGAATGCTATCTGGATGATGATCTGTTTTCACTTTGCTTTAACAGACTCCTCCTGAGATTGATGATATTTTATATATATATTAACAAGGAAGTTTTGGTCACCAGATAAGATTTTCATCTCTTGTGCCAAGTCCCCACAGGCACCCAACCCACCATCAATCACAAGGATTTGCAACACTTAAAACCTTCCAGATTTAAATTGCAATGTGACAGGTAAATACATTTTTCTTCCCTCCCAGCAAGACAATTGGCCTGATCTTTTATCAGTGACTGAAGTTGCTTATAACAAGACAGTTTGTGGCTCTACTCAGATGTCACAGTTTTAAGCCATGCCTTCTGCAAATACTTCCAGGCCAGAAATCTCTCATCTTCAGAAACTGATGTTCAGTGCCTCCTCAAGGATCATGCCAAAGTTTCCTATGATGGTCTGCTAATTGTCGTCACTAGAAAATCCATTCCATTGCTGTTGGGGACCATTTCTGACTTTCTATTAGATTTCTGCCCTCCATCCTACCATCTAAAAATCTGGATGTAAAGTTTATTGGAGT
Organism: Azemiops feae; assembly: GCA_023970755.1. Taxonomy (NCBI): domain Eukaryota; kingdom Metazoa; phylum Chordata; class Lepidosauria; order Squamata; family Viperidae; genus Azemiops; species Azemiops feae. The sequence continues at coordinate 200,668 of JALGBA010000005.1, forward strand.
GTTTTTTGTACTTGCACAGATCAATCCTTTCATTTGCACCTCCAACCATACTAAATATACTTCCTGTTTTCCACTATTCCATCCTGGTCTTGAAACACCTCCTTTTCCTTGTGTGCAACTCTTCCCCAGCACATTCCAATTCAACATAGAACAAATATGAAGTGGATTGTATTTTGGACTCCTCACAAAGGAGAAGCCAAATGGAATATTTGATTCATGGTGATGTTCTGTGCCCTGACAAAGAAAGATCCTGGGAAAAAAAAAAGATGATCTACATGTCTCTTGCCTGCTCCAGCTGTTCCATATGTGATGACCTCACAAGCCCAAACTATCTGACTGCCTACATTTTCCTGTTTTGGTTGTGTCACCAGTTCTGAGTCTGAGGGAGAAGGGTGTTGGTTTGGGGAAGGGGAGGGAGACATTATGCTAACTACCCCACCCAGAATGCAAGAGTGTTTTGGAATAAGGAGAGGGTAGATGAAATGGGGAATTTGTCATCTGATGCTATATGATGTCAGGAGGAAGCCGGGTGGAGACAAAAAATTGCACCTCCAAATTAACAGCAGAGTGGGAGGTGAAGATCCAGAGGTGATGATGTAAACTGGTGAGGCAAGAGCTCTGATTCTCATACCATAAAGATCATTTTTTTAAAAAAATGGAAAGATGGCAGAAATATTAAAGTCTGAGAGATGAGCGGCCAAAAATCTATTTATTTGAAAAGGCAGAAGGAAATGGTTTAGTATTTCAACCATGCGATTATGATATACATAGGACAAGTTTCTTCTGTAGTGATATCTTCAAAAGTTTTAAATTATTTAAGATATTTACAAAATATCTGAAAAATACTTCCAAATTCTCTTGTCTCTGATTGGGAATATGGAGCTGAGAGAGAGAGAGAGAGAGAGAGTTTTATAGATGAACTTAATATAATGGCTTGTGATAAACCATATAATCTTTTTTTAAAAAAAGATCAGATACCCTTCACCATTCTCATTATTTTGTGACTCTCTTCATCATACAGTAGCCATTTCTGAATTGTCTTGTTCCAATTAATCAATCCATTAATGTCACCTAACAGAATAATTCCTGCCCTCCCTCTCCATGCCGTTCATTAAGAATATTGCACATTTTTCTCAAACCTATCCCTGTTTATTCCATTATCACAACTTACTGAAGCGTGATATGCAAATGTCATCAATCTATGAGTCCTACTTTCCCAAGCACCCACAACAACCCACACAACACCAGCACCACATTCTGTCACACATTTTAACCTTGCATTTATAATTAAATTTACGCTTTCAGATTCCTGTATATATGGCATCTTCATTCAACTCTATTACATCCTTCTCCATTATCTTTTTAAATTATTTAAGATATTTACAAAATATCTGAAAAATACTTCCAAATTCTCTTGTCTCTGATTGGGAATATGGAGCTGAGAGAGAGAGAGAGAGAGAGTTTTATAGATGAACTTAATATAATGGCTTATGATAAACCATATAATCTTTTTTTAAAAAAAGAACAGATACCCTTCACCATTCTCATTCTTTTGTGACTCTCTTCATCATACAGTAGCCATTTCTGAATTGTCTTGTTCCAATTAATCAATCCATTAATGTCACCTAACAGAATAATTCCTGCCCTCCCTCTCCATGCCGTTCATTAAGAATATGCACATTTTTCTCAAACTTATCCCTGTTTATTCCATTATCACAACTTACTGAAGCGTGATATGCAAATGTCATCAATCTATGAGTCCTACTTTCCAAAGCACCCACAACAACCCACACAACACCAGCACCACATTCTGTCACACATTTTAACCTTGCATTTATAATTAAATTTACGCTTTTAGATTCCTGTATATGTGGCATCTTCATTCAACTCTATTACATCCTTCTCCATTATCTTAGTTTCATAAAGATTTCAATAAATATCTATTATTCTTTATTCCATTTTATTTGTTCTCTCGTATTCTTTGCCATTTAATTCTGCTATGTACCAAGTCACAGTTTTCCATAGCATGGTTATCACCAGATGGGCCCACTATTGATCACAGTTTTTTTAACTTGAATGAGTCACCCCCAAGAAACATATGGCATTCTGGCACAGTTTGGCTGGTATCCTGTAAGCACAACTAAAGCTTATTCATCCTAAGCTAGAAACCACCCAGCAATATGGTCTCTACACCTGAAGGCAGGACAAGAAGCAATGGATGGAAACTAATCAACCTAGAACTAAGGAGAAATTTCCTGACAGTTAGAATAATTAATCAGTGGAATGATTTGCCTCCAGAAGTTGTGGGTGCTCCAAGACTGGAAACTTTTAAGAACAGATTGGACAATCATTTGTCTGAAATGGTATAGGGTTTCCTGCCTGAGCAAGGGGTTGGACTAGAAGACCTCCAAGATCCCTTTCAAGGTCCCAAGGTCCTTTCCAACTCTGTTATTCTGTTATATCACACCCACTGGGAAGTGCATGCAGTATATTGCAGATAACATTTCCAGAACTGATGCCCATTCTGATGGCAGGAAATAGATCAGTTCTGTTGTAAAAACATCAGAAGGGCAGCAAGTTGGAGAAAATTAGCCTAAGCTACATATATCAGGGTACACATGAGACAATTGTTTCTCACTATGTTGGGAATCATAACTTTTTCTGCTGTAGTCTGTGTCTTATGAAATATTCTCCCCTTGGAGATTGAATGGCTCCAGCCCTGTTGGCTTTAACAAAGCTTTAAAAATTTGGCTCTGTTACCCAGACCTGAGGCTTGGAACATATTAATGGCCCTGTTACTTGGCTTTACTATTAGTTGATAAATCATCATAACTCCTGTGTGTACTTATTTATTTTGTAGATGTTTTAATTGTTTTATAATTGTAGAATTGTAAGCTGCCCAGAATCTCCTGGTTGAGTTGGGCAGCTACAGAAATAAAACACAGAAAGAAACCAAGCTGATGTCAGGCCCAAAGCCAAGAACGGTGTGTGGTGATTCTTCTAAGCTGAGTTCATTATTATTTTACACCTGTAGATAAAATGTTGTCAGAATAAATATTCTGCTATCTGCATCTAAAATATGTTCTGTGAACTATTAGGAAGGGAATGTCTTTCCTCTTTCTCTCACACATAATATGTGAATTGATTGCCTCTTACTCCTCTGGAATGTAACCTTCTGGGAATCTACTTCCTTACCACATTGCATCGCAATCACTCTGCTATTTCTGCCTTCATTAAATTGTTAGTAGGGGGAAAAGAGAGGAACCGTGTTTCCATGAAAACAAAACCGGGACTTATATTAATTTTTGCTCCAACAGACGCATTAGGCTTATTTTACAGTTAGGGCTTATATTTGGGGAAATATGGTAGCAAATGTGTCAGTCTGGCTGATGATCTTAACTGGGGATTATTTTTAGGGTGGGGCTTATATTGCGAGCATCCTGAAAAATCATACTAGGGCTTATTTTCCGGTTGGGTCTTATTTTCAGGGATATTAGACTTTGTTTCTGATGCTGCATCTGCTTCTTTCTTCACAAGTCTAGTATATGTCTAGCATGAGGAAATAAGGGGGAGAAAGGCATGATTCCCAAGTCTAAGACACCTTTCAAGATATAGCTAGAAATTACGTTTGCGTACTGTGTGACACGAGACTACAATTGTAACATCAATGTTTCTTAAGCAACCACTGTGACCTTTACTCATGTGTAAACTTACCAAATGACATGATTTAATTAAAGAAAGGAACCCAGTCAGCCATATAATGCATTTGAATGAGAGTAGTTTTAAGTTTTGAAATATGAGATCCATCCATCCCATAGACAATCTAGGATGCTGCATAAAACACAATGCATGGACATAATATTGCCATCTGCAAAACTGCTGCATCAGCAATCAGAATATTTTGCCTTCTAGGCTAAGCCTCACGCTTTTTGTCATTTGAATATATTTAATCTGCTGCTGTACATAAAATTGAATGCATCATATCTCCATAATAAGCATTCTCCAATTTCTGTTCTCTCTTAGAAATGTAAGTTTCACATTTCTCATTCACTGAAAAGATATTTATTATTTCTGAATGTATTTATTTCCAGAGACAAAGCCCAAGAACATTATTAAATATTCAGATTATTCCAGAACACAAGAGAAAATAAGTAGATTGGACAAGCGTCTTTGATCAATGCCTATCAAAGATCATGAATAAAATTGTGAGCTTTTTGAAATTAAATATCTTCCCTGACAGAAGACTTGCTCTGAAACATAATACAATATATTTATTCCCTCCAGATAAAGCGGATTCCAAACCAGAATAAAAAATGTGGTTGTTATGGATCAAAAAATGAATCTTAAGATTCAAGTAAGTTGATGAAAACATAAACCCAATCTGCAGTTGCTATGCTAAATTCCATATTGGGCATAATTAGCAAAGGAATCCAAGAAGTGGAAACTGTGAATACTACAGTTATCAGGTAGCAATAACTTTTTCACAGTATCTGATGAATTAGTAATTTGTATTTGGGTTATCCTCCTATAATCCAGGTGAGCCTTACCTTTGAGAGCGATTCAAATTTTGCAGTCTAGGAGTCTTGAATACTTCAATTGTGTTATTTAGTAAAGGATTTTATTGCTCCTTCCCTAATTATTTATTACTTGAAACATCCTCAAGATGGAAGTAACAGTTTAAAATATCTCAGGCAAGTCAGGACTAAATTATTTTATGAAATCCCAATTGCCCTATGGGTCTATTCTATTTCTCCTAAACCCAAGAGAAGATGCTCACACCATAGCTTCCTAAAGTTCAGTCAGTTGTGATGGGGAGAAGATCAGTTGCAAAGGAATGCCTGGATAACCTTGAAAAAGGTGTGTATGTGCAGTTAAGGCAATGACAACTCAGTCCTAGGAAAGGATAAGAATTGAGAAAGAAGCTCAAACTATTCCTGTCTTGAATCTCTTTGATATGAAATGGAGTAGAGAGCATGCTGGCTGGGGAATTTGGGTGTCCAAGTCCACACATCTTAAAGTTGCGAAGGTTAAGAAATACCACACCTATAGCAATAAAGTAGCATTTCTATGTTTATTTAATATTCCTTGCTATTATAAAAATAATAAACAATTCAAAGCAGCAAACATATCTAGTACTTCTTAGATATCTTCAGTTAAAATCTCTTTCCTGACCTTGCTCTAATTCAAAGGGCTGGCAACATTTTCAGCATGATGCCCACTTGTGAATTAGGAGCGCCCTTCCAATATTTGGAATGTTTTTTCACTGAAAACTGAAATTGCATTCATTCACTAAGATCTTCTCCTAGATTGCTTTAACTTTCCTAATAGCTATTTGCTTTTAAATGGTTGGCAGATTACATATCCATATCCATATCCACATAATATATTATATTTGGTGTTTTTATTTATATGTATGATAATTATTGCAAAATACTTTGATATTTTTAAAAGTTAAACATGAACTAAAATTGCTTTAAGTAAAAGTGAAGTCGTGACTGAATTCAGATTAATTGTTGTTTTTTTAAAGTGAAATTTTTAACAAGCAACCTGTGATTAAATCAAGCTGTTTTAGAGAGAAGCAGGAGAATGTCTATTCTTGTATCCAAATTTTGGGTTTCAAACTGAGATGGTATTGTGCCACAGGCAATTGATTTCCTTTTCCACTGCCTAAAATTCTCCATTTATTATCAAATGATAAGAATTTCTGGCTGAAGGAAATGTAGCAGCTATCCTTTGATGGTATATCATGAGAGAAACAGACCTGCCAATTAGCAGCTATGCCTGATCCAAGTGTACAGTCTATTAAATAGCACAGGCGCGCTTTTCTGACTTAGTGAAGGTAAAGGTGAAATTTCCACATGCTTTTCTTGACCATTTTAAGGTGTTTTCTGGGATTTTTTTTAATGTTTACTTCTAAGTTTCATCCAAAACCCTAGCATTTCCAAGTTGTTTCCCATCCAAGTACTAACCAGGTCTGACCCTGCTTGGATTTTCAAATTAAATCATAACAGGTCAGCTTCCCTGTTGCTTGCCAGCATCATATCATATGATCTCGGATCATATGATCTCGGAGTCCTAGTGGACAATCACTTAAATATGAGCCAGCAGTGTGCTGCAGCTGCCAAAAAAGCCAACACAGTGCTGGGCTGCATTAACAGAGGGATAGAATCAAGATCACGTGAAGTATTAATACCACTTTACAATGCCTTGGTAAGGCCACACTTGGAATACTGCATCCAGTTTTGGTCACCACGATGTAAAAAAGATGTTGAGACTCTAGAAAGAGTGCAGAGAAGGGCAACAAAGATGATTAGGGGACTGGAGGCTAAAGCATATCAGGAACGTTTGCTGGAATTGGGTATGTCTAGTTTAATGAAAAGAAGGACTAGGGGTGACATGATAGCAGTATTCCAATATCTCAGGGGTTGCCACAAAGAAGAGGGAGTCAAGCTATTCTCCAAGGCGCCTGAGGGCAGGACAAGAAGTAATGGATGGAATAGTCAAGGAGAGAAGCAACCTGGAACTGAGGAGAAAAACTTCCTGACAGTTAGAACAATTAACCAGTGGAACAACCTGCCTCCAGAAGCGGGAATGCTCCAACACTGGAAGTTTTTAAGAAGAGACTGGACAGCCATTTGTCCGAAATGGTATAGGGTTTCCTGCCTGAGCAGGGGGTTGGACTCGATGACCTCCAAGGTCCCTTCCAACTTTATTATTATTATTATTATTATAGTATAGTATCTGAGTTTTTCAACTTAACTGTCTCTATCAGCATGGCCATCTTGATTGAAGAAGCTAATAATTAGGAAACTTGGAATAATTAATGCCAATAGTGGATCCTGGCCAGCTTTTGGTTTCAGCTTTTCGCTGCTTCATTTCATTTGGTATCCCTTCCCCAATTGCCCTCCCCAGTATCGTTGCACATCTAAGACATTGAAGAAAGCAATCAAAATATAATCATAGATATGATGGCAACAAAGGTATTCTTTTGCAGAATGCTATATAGCACGGGTGTCAAACTCACCATGTAATGTGATGTGTCGCGACGTATCATGACTTTTTTTGCATTGCCGGAGCTGGGGTGGGCACGGCCTCTGTATGATGCAACCAGCCCATGGGCCACCAGTTTGACACCCCTGGTATATAGTGTGCATGTGTATTTTGAAACATTGATAAAACATGTTACAAAATCATGTTTTATTGCATTAAGGTTTATTGCTTCATCAGGGCACCCACAGATTTTGATGTTTATATAATTGTGAGTTATTATTGTTTGCTTTTCCACGTTCATAATTATTATAGCTATTCAGATTTGAATTAAATAATGTGAATGCTTCAGTGCAAAACATGTATCCTACTCTTGAGCTTCATATTTGGAAACTAGCAAAATTGGAATTAAGGAGTATTTTACAAAAACAAATTCCCTTTTGGAAGAAACATTAGGGAATTCTGAGCTCAAAATCCAGAGGGGAGAAAAGGTTTCTTACAAGGAGTAATTTAGAGGTATCTGTGGAACAAAGGCAAACAATAATACAAATCTATGAGAGATTTAATCTTCCTTGTTTTCTGCAATAGCTTTTGAATTTCTTTTCCTGTTAATTAAACTTTTGTGGTTCTGAATAAGATTTTATCATCTGTCTTGTAATTTACCTAGTCCTATATTATTAACAAAAAGGGAAATAAATGAACCCTTGTCCTATCTCAGAAGTTTGATCTGCAGGGGACAGATTGATGAAAGACGGGTTACGTGAGTCAACTAAAAGTCAGATGTAGATATGGAACCTGTCTGAATTCAAACAGAGATTTATGACTGCTAAATCAATAAGAGCCCATTCTTATATAGACCCAGGTAGCCAACGATAACATTTACCATTCACCTTCTAGTTCATTCTGAATTTCTATTTTTCATCAGGGTTTTTTATTTTCCAGAGCCTTTTTATAATCCCCTTTCAGACCTCTTGACCTTTTTCATTTTTAAATCCAATAGATTACATTGACTGTTCTCTAAAATAGTACTGATGACTATCTTAAGCAAAACCAGTTTATTTTGATTTAGGGTACAAATCCTCAATTTGTGTTGTGTATACATGTCCACCCTCACAATACACATTGTAATTCATTATTCTTCTATTAATACTTACTATTTTGTATTTATTAAAAACAATTTCACTTTTAACCATGCATCTAATTATGCATATTAATTATGCAATTAATACAAAAATATTACTGTTTACTAAAAAAAACTTTGTATTTCTAAAAAAATAATTTCACCTTTATGCATCTAACATATGAAATCATTAATGTACAGATCAATATAAATTTTACACCTTGATATCTATAAGACCCAACTCAGTAATAGAGCATTACTCACAGGCTCATTTAGAACCCCATCAAACTGTAAATTACTAAAGATTATAGTAAATCAATTCATCAGAATGAAGGCAGGAAGGTAGGATTAACAGGATCAGTTAGGATGGATTAGACAATAAAATGGCTTTGTATTGTTCCTACTTTTCCCATAACGTTTAATTTTTTTTCTCCAAAATCTGTTTTCTTTGTTATTAACTGAGCTGTATGGTTTGTATGGTTTATTCTTAGATAGATCGTAATTCCATGCAGTTCACCTGGAGGCAAATTTTATGTTAGCAGTAAAAAACAATCTGAAATATAGATACAGAGATGGGAACTACTTTCAGGTAGACAACAGACAGACAGACAGACAGACAGACAGACAGACAGACAGACAGGCAGGCAGACAGACAGACAGGCAGGCAGGCAGGCAGGCAGGCAGGCAGACAGACAGACAGACAGACAGACAGACAGACAGACATAGATGATAGATAGAGAGATAGATAGATAGATAGATAGATAGATAGATAGATAGATAGATAGATAGATAGATAGATAGATAGATAGATAGATATATAGATAGATGATAGACACACACAAGATAGATAGATAGATAGATAGATAGATAGATAGATAGATAGATAGATAGATAGATATATAGATAGATAGATAGATGATAGACACACACAAGATAATAGAAATAGATAGATAGATAGATAGATAGATAGATAGATAGATAGATAGATAGATAGATAGATAGATAGATAGATAGATAGATAGATAGATAGATAGATAGATGATAGACACACACAAGATAATACACACACAAGATAATAGTATGTGGTGTGGTGTTTGATAGTTACTATGACACAGAGACAAAACTCTTCTATTAATGGAAATATCGAAAAAGCTCTGTCCAGATGCAAAAAGGAACAACTGTTGACTTGCGCTGACTATTTTTATCATTACCTTTATAATAATGAAAAAGGGTATTTTAGGAATAATGATGATGTGGCAGTATCAGATGATAGTAGAACAGAAAACAAAGAATTGTAGAAAAGTTACAAAATATCAAGAACTGAACATTGAAACTGAAAGATTATGGCATTAAACTGGCTATGTTGGTCTCAGGGCAAAGATTATCAGCCCTCGGGGTGCTATACCCAAAAATCTGTCAACTACAAAAGGCCACAGTGTTTGGATTAACACCGAAGCATTATAACAGTTTCCTCTTAGATTCTAGGGAAGAACTCCAGACCATACATACGAGGCCTACACCTGCTAAAGAACTGGCAGCTGTGATTTCACCTTTTTGTACACATATACTAATAGAGAATTTTATTTTTTAAAATATAAAATGCTTGATTTAATTGGCAAAATAAGAAACTAATGATTCTCTTGAATTGAGTTTGATTCTTGCTGGACCTTTGTTCGATGTCACTTCTAGAGGCCTTCTTAAACACAAAGGGAGTCGGGCAATAATTATATTAATTCAATTCAATTTAAATTATGTTTAAGTATAAATTAGTTTCTGTGCCTGCTGTTGCTATTGTCATTATTCTGATTCTGGTCCTGACTTTGCTTACTTTTGCAGTTTCATTACCAACATGCCACTAAAAAGTATTTGGTCTTGGCTTAAAAAAACGAAAACGAAAACAAATCAACAGCCCCACCACCACCACCTTTGCTTTAAGGTGGTTAAGGAATATGAACTGCATGTCACAAAATGTAAACTGTGCAGTTTTCTTGGCATTAACATAGATGTGATTTGACAGTGTAGAAAAATTATATACATGAATCATTCTCAATCTTAAAACAATGGATCACTCAAGAATAAAAAATCATTTTTCATAGCTGTACATAAAGCAAATTCCTCTACTAATTCTATCTGGTAATTTTGTGCTCTGAAGCAGATTCACTTCTACTAGTTGATGCATTGTTACGCTTGTTGGTATAGCAATATCTAATTCTTTGGTCAATTTCAGAGTACAGAGTTTGCAAAGAGGACACTAGGGAGACTCCATGTTGTTGCATGTTCACTTATTTTTCTTAGTTACTTGGGTAGATAACATCTACTTACCTAGCCACCTTCCTTTTAAATATACAAAGTTTGTTTTTGCAGTAGTCCTGTCATTTGTCTATGACTCAGTTGTATGAGCTTAAGGCCTGCAACTGAGTTCAACCACCATATGATATAGGTCTGATTACTTCTATATTTACACTATTTCATTCTATGACAATGTAGGAATCTCTAAAGCAATTAGTTCTCACTATATAATTCTGTGATTGTCCATGGCTAGGAATTCATGCAATTGACTCTCAGCAAATAATAATAGAGAGATATAATCTCTGTAAGTACTATATTGCTTTGATGGAATACATTTCTCAAAAGGTTGAAAAAAGTACTTTATTTGCACATTTTATCTTTATCTCTCTGGATTTGATTTAGCTTTCTTTCAATTTCTGATATGCTGCATCTAGCTGATCCTGTGTAAACATGTGCATCTATAGACAGGCTTCTCCACTTATTTATTTTAACAGATGACCAGTACTATTACCTTCTGAGTGACCAATATAGTAGATGCTTTCAGAAAATAACTTTATGTTCCAAAGGCATCAATATTGTATAATGGAGAATCACAAATGAATACCAGATAGAACAAATAAGAAAGCACCTGTTTCCTGGCCTTCTTGATTCACTCAGTTTTAGGGTCTGAAAACAGATTGTTGATGTAGTTGCTTGCTAACAGCCTTTCATTTTAGAACGTTTTAGTGGTCTATAATTTATATAAAAATGATTTGTATATAACCCACCTGTAATCAGAGAGGAGAAAAGATTGCTGGCAAAAGCAGGAAACTGAAGAGCTACTTGTATGTTTTTCTTTTAAGTATATGAACAGTTGCAGTTTGGAAAGGTTGAGCTATAGTGTGGCCAAGAGAATGAATGAGAAACTAAGTGACAATCAGGGATTCAGGATATGGAAATACTCTATGGCAGCTCTTTTCATGATAGCAAAATCCCGTCATAATAGTCCAGTTCCACTGGAGGGGGTCTTGGTTTGGGAGATTCAGATACATTGTGCTGATAGAGCAGTGGTATTTGTTCACTCCAATCCATTATTTTAAGTATTCTTCAAATAATGCTGAAATATTGCTAGGCTTCATTAACACATGTTTAATTTAAAAAAAAGAATCTGGAAGAATTTACCTGAAAAAAAAAAGTATCAATTACAGATGCTCTTTTCACAAATGCAGAGTGGTTCGTTTCAATATATGATCTATGGAAGCCTAGTTCCACCCTAATGACATTTATCTGATGTAAAGGCCATAATCAATTTCCACTGCACATGTGTTTGGTAGGAGAAGCTTTTGCATGCATAACTACATATGTGGAGCTTCCCATGAGATCCAGAACAAAATCCTAGGGATAAAAAAATCAGCTGAATATAGAAATATGTTTTAAACCAGGACAATTGTGAGTCGTATGTTGTTGTTTTTTTTTAATTTTCCAAATTACAAATTTAATAGCTGGTTAGTGAGGATGTTATAAATAATTTCTCAGATAGACGGAGTGTGCTGATTTTTTTAAAAAGTAAATAGGAGAACATAAGAGGCAGTTGAATAAGACCTTCTAGCTCAAGTGCATTAATCTATGTGCTTTAGCTATTCCCCTTTTTGAAAGATGTAATCTAATAGCAATTCCATGATCCTGAGATAAGCAGGGTTTTTTGTCTACTTTTCACTAGCAGTAAACTAATGTTTCCAAGCTTTTAAAACAAGGAAGGGTGAAAAATGGACCAAATTGCAACATTAAGTGAATTATTTTTAATGCATCTGGCCTGCACTGATAGAGACATCTATTATTGCATGGCCATCACCCTGCTAAAAGGGGCTTCCATGGATGGATGAACTCTCAGAGATTAAATATAACAGATAAGGTTTTTAGATTTCCTCACATGTGTTGAAAGTAGCATAAGGGAGAGATAATATTCTTGAAAGTAAAAAATCTAACTTGAGCAAGGATTAATGGAGATTTACAACTTTAACAGGAAAAAAATAGTTTTATTTAGGAAAATACATGATGGAGCTCATTACAGCCTATTCTAACTAAATACTACGAGTCAGAGATGCAAAGAATGATTATTGTAGTCCCTGAGACCAAACTAAGAGCAGGCAGAGTGAAAGACCCAAGGGAATCCATGGTAAATCCTTAACTGTGTACACCACACTGCCCCTCGAGGGCAGTAAGTTGTGAGATAGCAACAGCAATAATATTTAGGTTTAAATACTGCACCATAGCATTTTAAAGTCTTCTCTCTGGGCAGTTTACAATGTCAGCATATTTTCCCCCAACAATCTGGGTCCTCATTTTACCAATCTCAGAAAGATGGAAGGCTGAGTCAACCTTGAGCTCCGTCAGGATCAAACTCCAGGCTGTGGGCAGAGTTTTCCTGCAATACTGCACTTTAACCACTGCGCCCAAAGAGCTCCTCAAGATGCTAAAGAGTCTGTGCCATCTAAGCTGATACCTCAAAAGCAACATTTTCACTGGTTTTGCTCCAAATCTTAGTCCACCAAGTTAAAATTAAAGAATATAGTTTCTTGCATCATCTAGACACAAGAGATAGACATTCAAAACTATGCTTATTCATACTGCCCATCTATTTTCTGTATATTTTATTATTGCATGGCTTTCACTTCAGCAGGCAGAGGTTGTCCTTTTTAAAATAAACAAATAAACAAATCAATAAATCAATAAATCAACACCCAAGGGCCACAGGATATATTTAGAAGAAGTAAAGCTGGCATTTTCAAATTTCATATTCAACCCACCAAGGATTATTTTGCATCTTCATTCTCTAAAAATTGTCACAAATTGAACTGCTAAATTTTGACAACCTAACTTTGGCAGATCTATAGGTTTTCCGACTGTGCTTAATAAGCAGTTAGTGCTTCAAAGTTTCCTCAGTACATTTTATGGACATTGCAACTGATGTCTGTGGAGTTGTTATATTGTTGCTTTGATTTAAAGTCTCTTTTTAACTAGGCTATTTCCTGGGAAGATTCCCTCGACTTCTTCCTCATTTGTCACTAAACTTTGGAGTTGCCTACCAAAGGCAACATTATTTCAGAAAGGTCACAGAAGAACTGCCACGTACCCAAATTGATAGATGGCTGCATTGAATCAAGACAAAACCTTAAGAACAAGGTCCAGAATTAATTTATATTGCATGAGGATTTTTTCCCCCTTACTGTTTGTTATACTAGGAAGTCAGGGGTCATGTGTAGGCCATGTTTAAAATGCTTATTAAAACCTCAGAATAAAACAATATTATTCAATTGTCATGCATTTCTTTGCTCCTGTATGATTTTATAACCAAAGCATTAAATATTATTTAAAGTTTCTTATCTTCAGAACCAGACTCATAATGCAGTTTCCTGTAAAAAGTTCTGAACATTTTTTTTAATGTTCATTTATTGAATGCTAGAAATATCATCTCATGTGCTGATTGATTAATCTAAGTGGAGATCTGTCAAAGCTGCCAATTTCTTTTTGGCAGTTTGTTTTAACCTTTTAAACCTGGATCATCTCAGGGTCAAAATACATGGAGCCCTATTTCCTTTCAAATGTACTTCCCCAATTATAAAAAAAAAATTTTTAAGATGAAGCATGTAATAATTGAAGATAGGCTTTTTCAATTGTGGAAAGAAATTGCCATAAGGTCTGTCTCCCACACTGAGTTTAGTTTTCTAGAAAGAATTGCTTTGTGGTGAGTTTAATATGTTGTGTATGAAAGTCAATGAAGACGTTGTAATGACATTAAAGCTATAATATTAAAGCTATAAAATATAATATAGCTTTATAAAACATAAAATAAAACAAAGTACCTCTTTCTGAATGTTCTCCCTACAATAATCCAGCAGACATGTGCTATCCCTCAAACCAGTGGTGGGATTCAAATATGTGAACAACCAGTTCTCTGTGTGGATGCCGCTTCCGGAAGTCCATTCTGGGCCTGGGCAACAAAAAATTAGCTATCGGTTCTGCCGAAGTGGTGCGAACTGGCTGAATCCCACCACTGCCTCAAACTCTGGCAATGTGGCACTAATAAGTATCAGGGCATTTAAGCTGTATTCCGCACAATTCCGTAGACCTTAAAAGATTCTAATGTTCTTATATGCGATTTCTCAACAATCTCAAAATTTTACACATTTTTCACATGTTTGTGTAAGATTAGGTAAGTTGTTATCATTCTTCTATGAGATCTCACAAGATAACATATTATAGATTTTCAACTTGGATTTAGGCAATCTCATGGGAATTCCAGCCATTTTTGGTTTAATGGTCTCCTGAAAATGCATAAACAAAGATTCTGTACACACACACACACACACACACACACACACATGTCTGCATATACATACACATATACAGATATATACATGTGCCTACACCTACATACATACTGTATCTACATCTTCACTGCATAGAAGAAGGTGCCATCTCAAACAATCATTCATACCAGCTTTAATCTCTATTTCATTGCATTTTATTTCAATTTACTTTCAAAGTGCTCTTGTGGCAACTGTGCATTTTATAATTTTATAAAAATTAAATGTCTTGGATCGGGAACACTCATTCTCCATTTTCCATATAAATTTGCCTAAAAATTAGCACTGTTTTCCGAAGTTGTACTTTGTAATTCTGCCTATATGGTGCCCTGCCTTTTTTTTCTGAAATGAAATCAGACCTATTGATCTGCCTCAGAAGATCTTTCAATGTTAAATGTTGCTGGCATAGTATTGGGGCTTTCTTTTATAGAGCAACCTGATGCATAATTATTTAGAAGAAAGATGTCAGATAAATAACATAGGATTGCAGTCTCTGTTGATCTACTGATGCTCTTGGATCTATTATAGAGCTTTTATCCATGTTTTATTAAAAACAAATAATTTTTTTCAATAGGAGCTGGACTACATTGTATAACACTCAGAAGAAAGTGATTGATTAGCCATTTTTGGATTAAAGTAATAGGAAGCTGGGATATAAATCTATCTAAATCCATAAAAAGAATGTATTTCTTGATACATCAATATTGTTTTGTAAACCATTTCTTATTCTATTTTCAGTAGCCAAGAATATTTACATCTGAGAGCAAGCCTTATTTCTTCTTGTTAAATGATGTAATTTTTTTACTCCAATTATATCACAATATATTCAGATTAACAGCATAGAACATCTTTAATTATTGTGACTCCATCAAGAATGGACCATTTAGCATATCATGTTTAAGACCTAGAAATCTTTTCCTTTCAATTTTTCCCATAGTCTAGACTTCCACAACAGGTGTGCTTAGTCAATGGAGAGGCCAAGAATCATATATCAGGGGCTTTATTGCCATTCAGTTTGACATCCTAATGAATAAGATTTTATAGTAAAGATAAAAAGGGAAAGTTGTATATCATCTGAAGAGAAAACAAAGCATACTGATTTATTATCAATTTAAACAGTTTAATAACGAGGACTTCGTAGTGGTATTAACTTTTCATTCAAATGTTATCTACAAAATCTATTCAGAAATGCTAATATTAGAGAGTTCAGGGTGTCCCTAGGGGACGGGGCAAAAAATCCAAGGAACAGATATGGCCATACCATTGAAGTCCCACTTTTTGTGTATACACATGAAATATTAATGAAAGGGCAGGACTTCATTTTGGGTCTCCCCACCATGTACAGAGTAACCTCTCATATTCAAATGAGTATTATTTTTTTCCATGTAAACTTGGAAGGGAATTTTTCTGGTTTAATCATTGGTTAGTTTTTGTTAGGTGTCCAGAGTACATTTAAAATGGTGTGGGTGACTAAGTGCATTATAAATAGGAATAAACTTTATAAGCAGAAGGGATTGAAAAACAACATTTCTGAATCTCTTTCTAATATGCTTTCACTTACTAGGAAGATGGCAAGTGGTCTCCGTAGAAATTTATGACTGACATCTTGCCACAACAAAATAAGTTCCACCAATATGTTTGAAACGTTGCCCAAATAGATCTGCCATTTTGGGTAGAAAAGCTAATCAAATTTACTGGCTTAACTTAAATCTCCTTCTTTGGCATCCTTTCCAGGGCTGGCTGCATTACTTGTGATTCTGGGCTGGCTACTACTTCAGACGAAAGCTTTACAACATATGGCTGCTGGTCATTAGCCATACTGGGCTGAAGTAAAATATTGTGCTCTTGTTTATAATTTTCTGTCTAATTCAGAAGGAACCTAACCTAATTTTGGAAATAAAAGGAAGGTTAAAAAGGATATGGAATTAAGGAAATAAGGCTGATAATAATAATAATGTTATCTTGGCCCTGCTGAGGAAATCAAAACAGATACAAATATTACAACAGACCAATTTATTTTGTTGCATTTATGTCGGGTGACCACACAGCATTAGATGTTTGACAGATATGTTGCGTATGAAAGGGAATAGTGATAACTGAGTACATGAAATAGCTGTGTACCTTAACCTTAGCTTCTTCCATGCTTCTCTTTACCAACTGCAATAGGCTAGACGTTGAGACCACATTGTTCCAAGCTGAAAACAAAGGGGAACCTGTGACTTCATTACGAAAACAATTCTGAGATTTGTAGAAAGGCTGAAATTGCTGGTCTAATGATTCATGGGAATGCTGGCTCAGACGGAGTGACTTTCTGGCAGGTCGGCTGAGTTCTTACTGCACCTGAATCTTCAAATGAAGTCTCCAAGGGACGCTGAGCCCTAAAAGCAGATGAGATTTATCTTTACCTCTCAGCAAGGTGCATCAAGCATTACTCATTTTACATTCTTTAGGGCAATTCCATACCATTAGAGCCGGTTGGGAAAATATATCACAATGCCCCTATGGGGTATTTTTATATTAGGAACATATTTTTCAAAAGTGAGTTCGGTGATTTGGTGGAGAAGCAAGCACAGAAAGGAGACTAAAGCACAGATGGGCAGCAGGCTTGTTGCTGTCATAGAAAGTGGCCGTAAAGAATGTATTTCTGTGCAGAGCAAATGCCATCCTTCCTGCAAAATACGAGGGTTTTATCAGGGAATTTCCAGGGAGAATATTGAACTTCTGCCCTCTCTCCTGTTCTCCAAATTCAGCTGTGAGTCACAAGAGAACCAAACAATCTTATGAGAAAGAAAGAACAAGATCTTTCAATCAGTTTGTGAATGGACTTTTGTTCTCATTTGTAACTGAAAGGGGGGGACAGATGGCGATAATGCAGCTAATTGTGATGGGAACGGTGTATAACAGTCTTGCCAAGCTATTCTAAAGAAAGAAAGGTTATGTGCTCTGTTGCAATGAATTGAAATAAGGCTTCTCTTCCCTGGCATGAATAGCTATAAACAAGGGAGATGGGCTGCTTTTTATGGAGCTCAGCAATGCTGTCCTTAGCTTTTGGCTTTAGCTAATGGGAGAAAGAAAGAAAGAAAGAAAGAAAGAAAGAAAGAAAGAAAGAAAGAAAGAAAGAAAGAAAGAAAGAAAGAAAGAAAGAAAGAAAGAAAGATTTAACTGTACATGTACTCCTTGACTTATAACCATTTGTTTAACAGTGGTTTGAAGTTATGATGGGCTTGGAAAACACGACTTAAAACCCCACACTCAAAGTTATGACCATCACATCACCCCACACAGTCACATGATCACAATTCAGCAATTGGCTGACATTTATGACTGTTGTAGCACGTTGCAATCACCTGATTACAATTTGCAATCCTTCCCAGTCAGCTTCCCAAAAGCAAAATCAGACAGATGCACCTAATGGCTATGCAATTCACTTAACAATCACATGATTCACTTAATGGTCAATCGTTGTAAAATCAAATCCGATCATGTGATGACTCATTTAATGACCACATTGCTTAGTGACCAAAATTCTGGTCCCATTTCTGGTCATACGTCAAGGATTACCTGTAACGCCTTGCAGTTTCACATACAACATCCAAGCACAAAAACGTATTTCTTAAGGAAGAAAATCCTCCTTCTAATTCTCACCATGTTTTCTCTATAGCTGAACCAGATATAGAGATTTGCCAGCATATATTTTCAGGTGATGGATAACAGTTATTTGCTTATAAGAGTATTATTATTTTTTTTAAAAATCCATAAATGTTTTTTCAAGATCAAGTGCTCACATCTCTAGTAAAGTGTGATTTTCAGTATTGGATAAGCAAAAGGCATATCTGCATAATAGATCTTTCCCTTCCCTTCCCTCTCTGAAGCCCTTGAAATATTGTGCAGAAGTTCTAATATAGGGAGAAAGGCCAGAAAAAGCTGTTGCTTATGCTTATGGGGTTGCAGCAGGATGCAGAAATCACCAAAGTTTTAATGGGGGAAGAAGGGATCAAGGCAAGATTTGCACAAGACTCTCCCTCTGTAGCCTCACAGATAACACACTATATCTAAAGACAGACTTCAAGGAGAAAAAGAAAAAATCTTTTTCATACAAGCAACATTGGTATTCATGCTGTGTATTGCAACTGTCACAAAGAGAAGGATGTGCCCTTTTCTAATCAATATCATCCTTTAAAACAAATAATACTTAAAGCTGAAATTCCAGACCCTTTCCCTTGGAGTAAATTCAGCTGAAATCAGCAAAACTTCTGATTAGTCTAACATGGAAGTTCCCTTTCCATTTATCGTGACAGCTAAAGAGTGTTTATTTGTGTTTTTTTTCTCATAGCCACTTAAACATGACTATTTTATTAATATCTACCAGGTTAGATCATATATGAATGGAAGTGGAACAACTAGTTTGGTGGGATTAACAGCATAATATTTTGTGGTGTCTTTGGTCAAGGACGAAGAGGGATCCTTCTGCCAGGCACCATGTTTTAATGGGTATTTCTCCAGTTTTATTTTTTTTTTAAAAAATGAAGCCTTAGTATGTCAACCATTAGGAATTGTTGTTGTTATAGAATATATGTCTGGGATAAATCAATGTTCTAAAGTAGATAGAAGAATCTGCAACCGCAGCCCTCTTTGGAATAAAAGGAAATCTATTCCAGTAACTATTCTAAGCACTTCTATCTGAAGGATGAACTATTATGATCAATGTGAACTAGTCCTAAAATTCTCTATTGACTTGATTCCACTTTTTCCATTAAGCTAATTGAAACTTTGTCTGCTAAACAAAAAATAATAGAGGAATCTAAGGTGGTTGATTCATGGGAAAACAACATTCTCGGGGAGCAGATGTTCCATTCTGTTCTGAAATATCAACTACATTGTATACCGAATGTAGACAGCTGTCGGCAAAAAAGCATATTACAATAAACCTGCTGGTGCTTTAAGGTGCTACAGCCGATGTTTTTGTTTGTATTCCAAAGACTGACTCTGTTACTGTTTGTAAAAACTATGTATTACAAATAGCAGTGCAACAGCAGCAACAGAGGACTGACACAGGAACAGGATGAATGGCAGAAAGAAAATGTATACAAATTGCTCTAAATGAATGTAGCATATGCCTTGCAAATACTAAGGCTCCTTAGGATGGTGTTTTATTGTTCTTAAAGAAAAACAATTAAAGAAATACAATTCATTTGGGGTAACATGTACAAAGCTTACAAATATTAGTTAATGTTGTCCTAAAGCAGAAGTACCATCCATCAAGAATAGTTTGTTCAGGGCTTTTAAATTTATTTCTTAAAAGTAAGGCACTGAATCCCAGCAGATTCCACTATGTTTATGAATTTGACTTACAACACACCTCCTTTTGTTCTCTCCAATCTAATGGAAAGTTGGTAATAAATGAGATCAAGTGTCTCAGAAACTTGACTATTCATCTGTTTGTTCGTCAGTAGATAATTATCAGAGTAGAATGGGATCTAATTTTAGGTGGCAAGAAAAACTAATAAAAGGACTTTGAAAATAGACCAGAACTAGCCAGGAACAGTCGAGAAATATACTTGATCAGTTATACACAGACTGGAATTTTCTTTCATTGCCCTTTTATAGATCCCTCAACAATCTACAAATTTGTTCCTAAATGGGGTAAAACTAACCCCACATTTAAAATTTCTATATATGGAGAAAATATGAAAGTTATCTATTCCTAGTTGAAAAACAGTTTATTTTTGCATTTGCCATCACAGCTTATTCCGATTCATTTCATCTTTCCGCAGTCACATTGAAATAAATTTACCCCTAAACTTTATTATAACTTACAGTATGTATTTTAAAAACATTTTATTATTTAAAAGCACACTTTCTTCTAGTAGCACATAGCATAGAGCAGAGTCATTGGAGAGAAGAAAGATCATTCCACACTTACTATTAGATAGCAAGTTTTAGGTATAGTATATTTGAAAGTATTATAGATATTAAGGTGTAACTGTTTAAGTCGGTTTTAACTGAACTCATTGGCGAGGGTGAGGTGGGGAGGGGAGAAGCAATTGAGTTCTTAATTTGGAACCTAAAAGCCTTCCACAAATCACCAATTCATATGTATGGGAAAAATTATCTGTACTATTCTGGGGAATCAGATAAAGACAGAAATGAGGATGCCTGAAAAAGAGAGGATAGGACCTTCTTCACATATATTTGGTTCTGGCTCTTCTCATTGTTTAATCCCAACCCAACATTGATCTGTAGGTTATTCCCTGGAGAACATACCCCCAGGCATAAATGATGCTCACTCTAAATCAAGAAAGATTGAGAGTTCCCTAAGGAAAATAGCTGATTTTATAAATATATTTAATATAGCAATATTTTATATTCCAAGGCAAATATATGCGCAAAATGGCCCTTAGGGTTTCTTTAGTAATTGTATGTGGTTTAAAGGATGAGTATAAGTAAGAAGCATCTGTTCCCAGCCACAGTAGCTGTCCTCAAATATAGATAATGAGAATCCATGACATCCATCCTGAACTGCTGCAGTTTACGTTTTGACTAAGCTGTAAAATATATTTTTATCCACTGATTTATTTCTGCCTTTATATCTGGTACAGAAATTGAATTTGGACAGATTCTCAAGGCAGGTGGAAAGTGACCTTAGACAAACCTTTCAGGCCCGTGAGGTAAAGCAGGGCCAGTCCAACCTAGTGTCAAACCTTCAAATGCTCTGAATTCAACCATGTTTCTTCGCTTTTCGGTTGCTACAGCAAAGGGAGGGGGGAGATGCATTCTTTTAGTTTAGTCAAAACAAAAACTTTCTTGTGGGAACCAAGGTCAAGCAGCCTAAATGTTTGGTGGGCTGGAGCTACCGTTAGGAAGCCCACCAAAGGTGGTAATTAGGGATTGTGATTTATGACACACTAAAGGGGTGGGGAGTTCAACTTTTACTTTGTAACCTTTTTTTGGGGGGGGTAACTTTCAGTCTTGGTTCCACCTTTGTTCGTGTTGATATTATGTAGCCATTAAAAATATTCTTTGAGGAAAGCAATTGCCTCAGAGTTCTTATTTCTACTGGTCTCATCTATCGGAATCATGACACCTAGATCAAGACTGAGGATGGCAACTTCTAAAGAATCATTGCCTACAATTTGGCTTCTTGATCTTCTGGAGAGCTGCTGGGTCATATGATGGGGCTAAAATGTAGGGATTTAAAGATGGGCTTTAAGACTCCCTACCTTTATTGTAGGGGTGGGGGATATACAGAAAGAAAGAAAAATGCATTAATGGAATTTAGTTGTATTGCTGCCAAATCTTCAGTGTCATGATTTTGATTTGTATGAGGACTTTGAAATCATATTAAAATAGGAATGGGAATGACTTATCATTGCTTCCTGTGATTTTGTTTTGTTCTGTTTAAATTACACCACCTGAATTCAGCCATGTTGCAGACAAATATTCATGAGATGCATGTTAGTTTTGAGGTAATGCAAACCATGGCTTGCCAATCCTTACATAGATCTTCATAAAATCTTTATGTAGATGTTCTGATCTCTATTTCTGGAGTTTTGGTGCCTTAACAACTGTGATTTCAACTTACACTTAAATAAGCTACCTTTTCCAAAGAAATGATTGAGAGAGAAGAAAGAAAAAGAAAATCAATTTATTTTACTGACTGGCAAACTCCTTTCAATTCAGAATGTACCTATCAACAAGGCAAATATTCCAACTCAGTGAAATTCAGGTGGGATATGATTCTTTTCAATACAATTGTTTCATATGCTCCCCATGATTTGTTTGCATTTTCCTTTATTAAGGATAAAGATAATAAATGACATTTATTAATTAAGTGACCTTTGTTTTCTCAGTTCAATCAACTCCTTTCTAAGTTTCTGATATTATTATTACTATCATTGTTGTTAAATGATGCCCTCCTTCTGTTTCAAATCCTTTTTAGGCTTGTTTAATTTATACAAATGCAACCTCTGCAGTATTTTCTCCTCTTTCTACCTACTTGGTTTTGTTTCTACTTTATTTCTCTGCTACTGAATTTATTGCACATGTGATTAGGGTTGAAATATCCATTTACTTTTGAATATCCACTTATTTAAGGGACGGAAGATTGAAAGCCCTCTTGTAAACATCCCTTGAAGCATGAATTTTAATTGTCCACATCTTGTTTAGCTATAAATTTTATTAATATCATATAATTATATCATATAATTACAGGCTTCTGTCAGCAAAGGAAACAGAAATGTAATGTTTCCCATCTCAAAATGCTGTTTATATTAATCTGGGGTACTGAATACAGATCCCATTTTTCAAGAATTTAACTATCAGAGATATTCTTCCTTGCCCCAAAATAAGCCAAGCACACATAGATGCAAATCATCACTCAATATTTTGTAATTGTTGTTGTACAGATATAAAATGTATACTAACACAAGTAACAGGCTTACACAATAGGTATAATAAAAACATTCAAAACAATGTAATTTCATTATTCAGTTTACATAAATGCATTCTTCCTCAGCAAGTTGAAGACAACCCAGAGTTTTGGAGAGTGGCAGGATTGTCAACATGCTCCCTACTCATGAAACATATTATTTTAAATTAGCTGTGTAGCTAGAATGATTTTCAGTTCTGTAAGTTGTATTATTCCTTTTTTTTATTACTGTCTAGTATTTAAGTCTCATATTGCAAGGGACATGGTGAGACATGCACTGAATCCAGTCCCTCCATCTCCAGCACTGTTAAATCAGAAGATCAAAAAAGGGTTTGAGATTATATTCAGGTGAACAAGATTTCACAGTCAAGGGTTACGGGGGGAAAAAACACTAGCTGTATGGTTTAATTTGAATCATGAATCAAATTTTAAAAATTCCAAGAAAACACTCATATCAATGAAATGAAAGGGGGAGAAGGAGATAGAACAGAACAGAACAGAACAGAACAGAACAGAATAGAACAGAAGAAAAGAGAAAGAGAAAGAGGATAGATCCAACAAGGGACTAACAGAAGGGACAAGATATTGGTCCATGGGACAATGTGTCTGAATTGCTGAGACCTGATTCAGGTAATGAAGGGCCTGGGAGCTTGCCCAAGTACTAGTCAACAGCTTCAAAGGGCTCAGTAAAAGTGATCAGCACACCTCCTTGAATGAGAGGGTAGAAACACCAAGCCATATTAAGCTTTGGGACTAAATAACAGCTACTTCCATGTCCTTAGTCCTCCCCTGGAAACTACTCTCTGACTCCAGATCTCTGTTCCTGTTGCTCTTGCTTCAGACCCTACATTTCCAGTTTGTCCTACATGCCCTACATTCAGCTTGTCATTCAGACTGGCTTGTGGAATTCCTTGCCACTCAGCTAGAGACAATTCTAGCTAGTCAAATGTTTCCTCTTGCAGCTGCCAATGCTTCAAGTTGCAAAGCAAGTTATGCACTTTTGACTGTGATCAGGGTATAATAACATAGAAATAAAGCATTTCAAACTTGTAATTGCCTGGTTTCCTGTTTTGCGTTTCCTGGCACAGAACAGAGGAAGGCAGCTAATTGGGAAAAAGCATCCTGCATTTCTTATGCTAAGTTTGACCTTCCTGTCTTATGAGACTATTTTACTAGAGCTCAGAGCAAGGGAGAAGCAAAAATGAGGCGTTTTAGCAGCATTTATTTTTTGAGTCCTAGATAGGAAGTTATTTAAAAAGAAGAAGAAGAAGACAGAACAATTGCTAAAGAAGGTGCTATATAAATATTCCAGAAGTTGGAAGTATAATTTTAAATCTGTCTCATGAAAATATATATTGATATAGAGGTTTCCTTTAAAAAAAAAATAAGATTATAGTTTGGGAGAGAAGGTGGCGTTATCAGATGGTCACAAATATCAGTCAAAAATGATTTATGAATAATTCATAATTATGCATGAATAGTAGATTAAAAATAAAAAAAGGAAATTCTTTTGTTGAAGCTATTTCCACTGCTTGAAACTGAGATCTAATTTCCTTTTTACCTGGCTGATTATTCCCAATGTGGATGAAATGGTAACATGATGCCTCCTGATAGTCATTGGAACTGAAAACAGCACACATGATTAGTCATTGTGTAAAAATGGAAAAATCTCCCCCCACACCCTCCCCCCAGAGAAGTGGAAGGCATGTAAACTCCTACAAGTGGAACATGACATAATGTAACATTTGTATCTTTCTGTTGTGACAACTTAAGGGAAGGTGGACTGTAGATCCCATCACTGCAGTCTGTTTACCAGCCTGTGGCTCAGACAAACCTGTTTGCCTTGAATATATTATTAGCCTTGAAATAGAAATGCCCTCATTTTAAGAGATTTATGTCATACTAACCTACCTTTATAATATTTTGAGGCAGATTTTTTTTTTATTCTTTTATCCTGTAATATACTTTTCTTTTAGTGAGAAGAAAGTCACTTCAGAGAATGATTCAAAGATGGTGTCCAAGACTCCAAAGGGAAATGATAGATAGATAGATAGATAGATAGATAGATAGATAGATAGATAGATAGATAGATAGATAGATAGATAGATAGATAGATAGATAGATAGATGATAGATAGATAGATAGATAGATAGATAGATAGAGATATGAGAGTGAGAGAGACAGAGAGAGAGAGAGACAGAGAGAGAGAGAGAGAGAGAGAGAGAGAGAGAGAGAGAGAGCATGAAATACTTAAAGAGAAATCTTGAGTGTCCAGTAAACTATTAAGCTAATTGTTAAACTAGAGCAGAGATATAACAAAAGTAGTTTTGAATAAATAAGATGCTCTTACTCAGGAAACCCATACAATCAGCATTCCTGATCAATTGGAGCACTTTAAATTAGTGATGGAGGAGAAAATTAATTAACAATCTAATTTCACACATAAGATAAATGTGTTAACTGAAACAGTGTTATCTTCAAAACGTGCACTTCTATTAGTTTTGGGATGGGAACATCTCTCTGCTAATCCATATGGGCCTCATGTTGATGGATCACAATCAACTATAAAGAAGGCTTCATGTTGCATTGGATTGACTTGGGCTGATAACAATAATGAATACAGATGTTCATGCAAACTTTTTTCAAAACAAAAAAAAATTAAAGTACTGTAAGAATGCAATGAAGAGAACATGAAAAAAAAGAGAAACTGGGTGAAAGCAATTTGTCCATCCCTAATTTTACTGAAATTGTTGCTATTATTTTGATTATATTTGTTTCTAATGAAGGTTATACATTAAACAAAACACAGAAATATGGCCCTGGTCTTTAATAGAGAAGGTAGAGTTTCAGCTAAAAGCATTTTTAATTGAACACTATAAAGAAGAAGTATAAGTCTACAAGAAAGCATGAAAGGGAAATAAATGAATAAACAAGGGATTTACAAATATCATGGAGCATCTAGCTTTCTGATATATCATTGATTGATTATGAATAATATTTTATATCATTTTAAAAGAACAAACATCACTAAAACTCAGAGCAAAATATGAATGCCACTATGATCAAAACAGAATATATCATTAGGGAACTACATTAAATTCTATCCATAGTATTAAATATATATTTTGATTAGGAAATGTTAGAAAACTAGAGTACAAATTCTAAGTTTGGAAAAATCCAGATTTTGGATATGGTACATATCCATGTATTAGCTTGTAGTCTAGGAACAATTTTTAGTTGACTTTTTATATTATTTAGTTTGCATGTATACAGGCTTTGTAAAATTTTATCTTTTTAATACTATAAAACCTCCTAGAGTTACCTTGTGGTAAGCTAGGCAATCAATAGATGGATTCGTAGCTGGCTGACCGGCCGTACCCAGCATGTAGTCCTCAATGGAACTGCATCTACATGGAGGGAAGTGTGTAGTGGGGTGCCCCAGGGCTCTGTTCTGGGTCCAGTACTCTTCAACATCTTCATCAACGATTTGGACGAGGGGATAGATGGGGAACTCATCAAATTTGCAGATGACACCAAGCTGGCAGGAATAGCCAACACTCCAGAAGATAGGCTTAAGATACAGGAGGATCTGGACAGACTTGAACACTGGGCACTATCTAACAAAATGAAATTCAATGGTGAAAAAAGTAAGGTTCTACATTTAGGTAAGAAAAACCAAATGTACAGGTATAGTATAGGTGGTACCTTGCTCAATAGTAGTAACTGTGAGAGGGATCTTGGAGTCCTAGTGGACAATCACTTAAATATGAGCCAGCAATGTGCTGCAGCTGCCAAAAAAGCCAACACAGTGCTAGGCTGCATTAACAGAGGGATAGAATCAAGATCACGTGAAGTATTAATACCACTTTACAATGCCTTGGTAAGGCCACACTTGGAATACTGCATCCAGTTTTGGTCACCACGATGTTGAGACTCTACAAAGAGTACAGAGCAGAGTAACAAAGATGATTAGGGGACTGGAGGCTAAAACATATAAGGAACGGTTGCTGGAATTGGGTATGTCTAGTTTAATGAAAAGAAGGACTAGGGGTGACATGACAGCAGTATTCCACTACCTCAGGGTTGCCACAAAGAAGAGAGAGTCAAGCTATTCTCCAAAGCGCCTGAAGGCAGGACAAGAAGCAACGGATGGAACCTAATCAAGGAGAGAAGCAACCTAGAACTAAGGAGAAACTTCCTGACAGTTAGAACAATTAACCAGTGGAACATCCTGCCTCCAGAAGCAGTGAATGGTCCAACACTGGAAGTTTTTAAGAAGAGACTAGACAGCCATTTGTCTGAAATGGTATAGGGTTTCCTGCCTGAGCAGTGGGTTGGACTAGATGACCTCCAAGGTCCCTTCCAACTTTAAAATTCTCTCTCAATTATGCGGACAATACATTTAATAAATAAATAAATTTCTAATTTGAATTAAATTTCATAACAGATTTACTTTCAAAATGCAAACTTATTCTAAACATCAAATCGTACTTCCTTCCACTGAAGGAATCAAATACTTCTCTCGCTGCCATCCTTGTGGCAGTTAACATGTACAAATCAATTCAGTATACTCTGAGGGAATGTATGGTTTAATAAACTGTAATAACAATATTGCAGGTTGGAAAGGGAATTTGACTTTTAAGATTTGTTTCATTGCAGTCTGGGTCATTTTTATACCAGAATGAAAAACACCCTAAAATTGAATGTCCATTTCAATCTGTTAAAGGAATTGATTGGAGTGGCAGAGAAAGACAGAGAGAAAGGAGAGAGAGAAGAGAGAGAGAGAGAGAGAAGAAAGGGGAGAGAGAGAGAGAGGAGAAAGAGAACAATAAAATTGGCATTTCCTAACTATAACTCCACAAAGTAAATTTTTTATCATTCAGATTGAGGTATTGAAGGGGACACCTTTTTCATTGAATCACAATTTCAGCATTTACTGTTCCAAACTGACTGAAAACCAGTTGGGTGACTTTGAGCCAGCCAGTCTCTCTCTGCCCATTCCACCTCACAGGATTGTTGTGGGAAAAATAGGAGGAGGAAGGTGTGTTGGATATACTCACTGCCTTTAATTGTTTATAAAAATAATAAAAGTGGAATATAAATAAATAAAAATAATAAAGGAGGGAATAACTCTCCATTTCTCCCCCCCCCCATGTGACAGGGGGTACGGACAATCTTAGGGATTCAAGGAGAAGGAGAAGATCTTCATACCCATTCCCAACTTCAATCTAAGTTACAAAGAACTATGTATTTTATATATAGAAAGAGAAAAAAATATTGAATGACTGTAATTGAAGAGCTTCGTGTGCAAAGATTCAGCCTGAAAATCTGATAGAAGATTAGCGGACTTAGAGCTTGCTAAGAAGACATGCTTGCTTCCATTGTGCTTTGTTTGTATTAAAAAGGCCTCATTACTCTTCAGTCTCTTCTGTACCAAAGAAATAGCCTTCTATATTGCTACTTCAAGGGTTTTTCACAGCCTTTGGCAGCAGGGAGCACATAATACATTTCTAAGTGGAACAGAATTGAAATAAAATAAAGTAGCATGCTATTAACCATCATCACACGCTGCTATTTGCAAAGATAATCCCAATGTACCAACTAAAATTAAATCAATATAACTACAAACAAAACTATTTGAAGAACTGTAAGAAAGGTGAATGAAACATACTAAAACATAATATTAAATATATAGCTATAATATTAAATGTAAAGCTTTGGAAACAAATTAAATAACTTATTATTCCACTTCACTGTTTCATTTTAGAAAATGCATTTTTCTCTACTAATAAAATAAAGACCTGTAAAAGATCATGCCCAAAAGATTAATTCTAGTTTTATCTAAATGATAAAGATTGATGATGATTCTGATACCTTCTCATATTTCATTCTCATGAAGAATTTAAGGAAGAATTCAAGAAGACAAATCTTGATTTACCAATAGATATCTGGATGGCTTATAGCAAATAGATAACATTGTCTGCTTCCAACTGCTTAACAATGTAGGAAATTAACTTTGTTGGAACAGAGAATAGTTGGGATAACCAATAATGGAATTTTCTAAGCATTCAAAAATTCAGGTCTGGCATCAGAAAGCAACATGATTGCATACAGGGTTATCTAGGAGAGGAAAGTCAAGATGGCAGCTGTAATCATGCAATTGAAACCTGCCTCCTTTTTACATTGTTCTAGTGCACAGAAAAGGGTGGGCTTCTGTTGTGGGGTCTTGATTCTCACCTTGACTTTTTTGACTCTCCACATACAGATTCCTCAGGTTGCATAACTGTCAAGAATACACAAACTCTGAAGGAACCTTAACAGATTCTGTCAGCCCAACCAGGCATTCACCTTCTCCATGTAATCTTCCTTCCCTCAGCAGCACTGCAGTTATTTTGATCACAACTGCTTGCTGTTACAATTGTCATCCATTCTCCACTTCCCATCCCATCCCCCTTTTTCTTTTACTCAAAACATGGTGTTTATTATAAGTGTAGAGCCCTGGCCTACACTAACAAATAGTATCTAAAATATCAGATATGTGAGAGCAAGCACACTAGTAGTTCAAGAGGAGGGAGTCTGACATCAGAAATAAGGGCCCATTGGCACTGAATAGTTCTTCCTGGATGTACCCTTAAAAAACAGTTCTGGAAACTGTTTAAATTCAGTTGTAGCTTCATAAAATCAGTATGTTTGCTGCTCTAACCACACACTGAAATCTCCATGACAAAGTAGTGTTGTCATCGGGTAGCTGCCAAACAGCATTTCAGTAGTATGTGTTAATTGGTCCCCTAGAACCAAGGAGAAAAAACAGGCATTCTTTCCATTGTCAATCAACTTGAAAATCCTTTTCCACCAAATCTAGACTGGAAAAAAAAAGTCTTTTTTGTCAATTGAGTGAGACAGAGCTGATTTCTTAACTAATAGGGAGCCAGAATTTAGTGCTCAAACTACCATATAATGAACTTGAAGGAAAGAAAGGGTGAACTGTCCTTATCCCTGTATGATTCCATGAAGTTTGAAATTAAATTTCTGCATCAGGCCATTGCTTTCCTAGCATTGTTTGGTTCAAATAGATGGGATGTCTAACTGCCCTTGTTATGAAGTGCATGGGTCTGTGGACCTGAACTACAACATCCTTAGTGATCCTTGAGATGTAATTCAACAGTGGTCAATCTTTCTTTTTTTTCTTTTTCCTTTTTAGCACAGCTAGATATCATGAAATGAACAGGTTATGTAGGATATTTATTTTTAAGGAAACTTTTCTCATAGAAGAATATTAAATAACCCCAGATTTCAATGTTTTGAGATGGGAAATTGCACTTTTTTGCTCAGCTAGTATGGATATTAATGTATAACTGTGGTGGATATATTAACATATTCGTACTGAAGATATTCTTAACCATTACAGAGACTTGTCTTCATGAATCCCAACTTCTTTAATGACGCTTTGAAATGGTGAGTCATTTCCCAATGTATTATTTCAGTATGAAAACACATGTAAATATACTGGGCATTCCAGAGTGTGGTGAGATAGAATAAGTACTCAGGTTGAATCAATTTGTAATCTTCCTTGGGTTTACTGACTTTTCTGTATATGTATATCTAGATATCCTTTTGTATTCCCTTTCTTATATCTCTCATGTAACATCCTTAGGAATGGAACATTTACTATTGGGTCAAAAGATGAGTAATTGAACACAGAGTTCACACACTGAAAGGGCAAAACTCAAGAAGATATGTTATTCTCTCTCTCTCTTTTCTGGTACAAAATTGTCAGCTGGTTAGAATAACAATCCTAATCTTGGCTCTACTCATTTATCATAGGTACTGTGTTTATTTTCTAGGAATGTGCCTTTTATGATTTCACACCATGAAGGATATCTGTGTCCCCCTTTGTAGTTATCTTGTTTCTTTATCAGTTATAAATCCATTATCTTAGTTTTTGGGAACTTCAGCTAGTTTATAAACAGGCTTCAACTGTGTTTGATCAACATCCTATAAAAGTTTTAGGTAACCTTGTGGCTCTTGATCTTTGCTTGTCTGGGTGAAAAATAATTCACTGTAATCTGTTAGTTTTGGAGTTATTGGATCTTGCTTGGTGCTCCCTTTAGGTGAGTTTTCCACCATGCTTGCTGCTTGTTCCTTTGTTTCTTCTACCTACAGACAAGTAGTAGTATCCAATACTTATTTTGGCACATATGGCTTCTATGCAAACTGTGGTTTGCGTTTTCCCACAACATAGGTAACAAAACAGGATTTTCTTGATACAAGTGCATAATTCTCTAATTTACGGACACCAAATAGTCATGGCTTGCCATAGAACTACAGAACTACAACCCATAGTGGTTACTTTTATTCAGCATTCACTTTCAGTTTTCAGATTTCATTCAGCCCATTACCAAATCTAGACAGCAATTAGCAATTTTACAGTCTTGCCATTTTTAGATAACACAAACAGGGGTGTTATCTAGCTACTGATGACTTGTTTAGACTTCAATATGTGCTATATATAGCACATATTTATATAACTAAAAACTATGATAGATTATTGGATCAGACAGAATTTCCATTGGTGCTGTAGGAAAGGAGGTTGATAGGATGGGCCACTTCCTCACCATATCTCCCTATCTATGAAGCCTGTGCAGCTACGTATCATTGGTAGTGGCATTAAAAACACAGATATCAAGTAGAAACAACAAGGTAGCATGTTTCCCCACTATAGTTTCTCTTTTTAAAATGTACTTTCTCATTTTCGCATCTAACGGAAAAACAGCCTGTCCCTGTTTTCAACAGTGAAGGGACACAGGGCAGAAAACACCCTGCAGCCAAGAAGGCTCCACACACATTTGCACTACTCAGGTGACCCTGAGGACACAAGTAAACCTCCAAATGGTTTCAACGACTCTCTAAAGCAGGTGCATCAAACTGCCGGCCCATGGGCCAGATGCGTCATACCGAAACTGCTCCACACCCCATTGCCGGCAATGGAAAAAAAGTTGCAATATGTCGCGACACATCATGTGACGTTGCGAGTTTGACACCCCTGCTCTAAAGGAATGCAGACGAACATCTGTCTGCAAGCAATATAAATCCTTCCATTCCCCACCATCTAGTCAGAGCTGAAGAAGCTTCTTGGATGAGAAGTGAAATGTCTTCAAAAGAAAGAAGACAAGAAAGTCCATCTGCCTCTTGAAAAAAGCACTTCTGGAACAGAAAAATGGAATTTACTTCTGCTCTCCTGACCTTCAATGAATGATTTGGGAATAAGCTCCAAAGAAGAATCCATATGATGCAGTGGTTGAGGGTAAGGCTGTGCAGTCAGTATCTCACAACTGCTCTGTTGATGAAATGTGAAGAAAATCTGGCTCATGGACAGAGCAGTAACTGACTCAGAAGCAGCTTTTCCTCCTTTTATCTTTGGAACTGCATCCATTATTCAAGGGATGGCTTGCCATGCTTTTGATGGTGAGTCAGAAGCATGAAAAGATATTTTGTTGGAGAGGTAAACAACACAAGTTATATCTTGGGGTTTGTCTGGAGTTTATTTAACTGTTGAGGCTGACAAGAAGAATATCCACAGGTAATATTTGCTATAGAAGCCATTGAAATGTATAAAGTCTTAAACTATAACAGGAATGATTTTCCAAAATGGGGAGAGGTGTATCACCAAGATTGTTGGCATTTCTACATAAACAAATGTTTGAAAGACTTTTCAGACAATCTACTGAAAGCACAAAGGAAGCATATGTTATTGGTACTCCCTCTTCTCTGTTGTATAACACTCTAATTATCCTATTGAATAAAATGGTAATAGTAGATCTGATGAGTAAAACAGTGGTTGCACTATTGTAGCTACTAGTGTGTCGACTCTTTTTACATTACTGACAGGAACCCAAATTAAAAAATCATATTAGCTTTTGAGACGTTGCTTAACCCTGCAGTTGATTAATCTTTTGATAGCTCTACTTGTGGCAACTGAGGAGTGACTATCAGCAAAACAACTTCAGTATGTCCTGATTAAGCACATAAACAGAGACCAGAAGCCCTTAACCAAATGTCTCAGTATGGAAAGGCAGCAGATAATAACAGTCCTTTGATGTTAAAGATAAAGAAGACTTATAAACAGCATGAAGTCAAATGTCCAGGACCCCTCCCAACATTTTTTGTAATGACATTGTGACAGAAGTAGAGGTATGGCATGTATGGAAGAATAATATAAAATCACTTCGTAAGACAAAAATAGAATAAAAATTGAAGTTAAATAAAACAAGGACAGATCTATTCTAGTCTGCCTTGTGGGACAATGCACTGTATTTAATTGGGGGAAAAGATCGGAAACTATTATGCATGTATGTGTATTTTGTATGCATCAAATTTTCACTTTCACCTTTGGGATCATTAAAATAGCTTCTCACTGTGAAGCCAAAAACATTTTATTTAGACAACCCTCAAATGCAGATATTTCCCTCTTGTGTGAGGTGTACTGTTTAGATTACATAAGCAATTGCACTTGGAAAATTTAATTATAGTGTAGTAATTTACTCTCTGACTGCCTTTCATTGGATTAAACACAAGTATTATACATGTGAAAAGTTTTAAAATAGAACAAATATTTATCTCTGATGTCTATTTCAGTTTGTTGAAGGCTGTATTTTATTTTAATCTTTAAAAATAAAGATTATTTTAATAGACCCCTCTCTCTTTCTCTCTCAAATAAAACATTAATATTGAATGGCCAGTTCAACTTACCTTTACATTAATTTGTTTAATGAAACAAATGGACTATCTCTTCAATTTGATGATGATTTTTATGGAGTTATTCAACAAGACAGAGCCTTTCTCCATCAGTGACAAGGAGTTGTCAAGAAAGTTGGAGCTTTTTCAGAAATTGTAAGTTTCAAAGTCCTCCATTAAGAGATAACAGCAAACTTTTCGTTACAGCATCAAGAAAAAAAACTGAAGGAGAAAGAAATACAATTATACAAAATGAAATGCGTGGGTTGAGAGAATACCTAGAAACAAATGCTTAAGAGGTAGCAGAATAGATATTGAAAGGTATGTCAGAAAAGCAAGAAAAATAAATTTCAGGCAAAAAAAATACTTTTGTTTACTTGTATGAGGGACGGCAATAAAATGACAAACAATATAGATAAGACACTGCCCTTTAAATAAGTCCTGCTGAAAACTGAATGTATCCTTTTGTTTCAAAATGCTGGAGATATCAAATAAAATCTATTACTGTTTCTATATTTGATTTTTTTTAAAAAAAAAAGCTAGTTCAAATCTATTCTTTAAAAATGCCCCATGTCATCATCATCTTCATAATCTGGTTTATTTTTATCTTCCTGCCTCGAGGGCATTCAAGAGACATAACAGAAAAAAAGCATAAACATTCAAGACTGAATAAATATAAATCATCTGTCAACTGACTCAAAGTGGCTTCACCAAACAGCAAAATCTTGTCTTTTTCTAAAAGAGGTTGATACAATTTTCAACAGAGCACATTTCATAACATGGCATTAATTAAATTGATTTCATATATCAATTATATACTTAAAACTTTCTGTTTAAAAATGCCTTAAACAGATTAAGCACACAGAGGGTAAAGATATATTTCCTACTCTAATTTAATTCTAAACAGAAGAAGCCAAACAAAGCTTTTCCCACTATTTACTGCTGTTGTTTATGATACACCAATAATACATTTAATGCCTACTTCAATTACAGTACATATCAACGAAAAAAGTTGAACTCTGACAATTGAATGAATTAAAACTACATAAAGCATCATGTATTTATAAAAACAATTTTAAAAATGCAAACAACATTTTTATGTTCAATAGACATATCAAAATGTGGTAATAATGAAGAGACCATTTCAGCACAGAACGATGTGTTAGCTATTTCCTGAGCCTAAAAGACAATGTTATGTGGTTAGCTCAATAAGCTAAGAAGAACAGTGGTCAGGAGAACATGGGTGGACCAGAAAGCTACAAATGTCTTCAGTCATTGACATCAACTAAAAGTCATTCCATACAATTAGATCAGACACTAATATATGCTATATCAAAATCACAATTTATTTTTTCACAAAGATGAGCAATTGTATCTTCAAAGTGTTTCACACATTTGTCACAGCAGAGTTTTGAGGAGTGCTACATCCACTTTCTAGGGCAGATAACAGTGAGATCATGGTTGCCCTAGAGTAGCTGTTGGACAGAAAATAGAACATGGTTATATGTGCTAACATAGGTACAATGGCCTTACATTACTTGTGTTCTATTTTGTCTCCTACCACCTTTCATTTTCCAAAACTTCTCAGAAAACCCAGGAGAACCTTGTATCCCACAATATTAAAGCAAGCATTCAAGATGAATGTATCAGAATCATGTTCGGTTTCTTTATTCCTTAAAGCAGGGATGTCAAACTGCTGGCCCACAGGCCGGACGCATCATGAGGAAACTGCACCCACCCCATTGCTGGCAAGGGGGAAAAAGTTCTGATACGTCGCACGATGTCACATAACATCGCGAGTTTGACATGTCTGCCTTAAAGTAATAAGATTCTTCAGAGAAGCATAGGCTTTACTATTCTGAAATATATCCAAGAGCATTCAAGAATCCATCAGATTTTATACATCTACAGAAATGGACCATCTTAATGGGTTTTCTTCCCTTGTCCTGAAATCAAAATTCATTACTATATTTGGGGATTGGAGAATAAATGTAACATCAATCCACATGAGCTAAGATAAAAGCTAGTGGACATGCAACATGTTGTTATAACTGAAGTTTAGAACATATCCAGAGTTGTCAAGGAGGCCTCAAAAACCAAAGTTATCTCTCTTAAGTTAAATTTGGCATGAATGTTGAAGCCTCCACAATCACCATTTTTGAGTTCTCCTGTATGACACTAAAGGTTACTTAAGCTTGCTCAGTCATGGAACCCTTTAGGAAGCAAGGCAGATGGCACAACAACTGCTATATTGACCTAAGTCAGCTTTATTTATCTGCACCAGGCAAAGATCTGATACACTGCTTCAGTTGAGAAAGAATTCCTTATAAGATGTAGTCTTATGGACTATAGGAACTCTCTCCCAACCTGGGTTGAAGCTGGCAGAGTTAGGTCATAATCATATCATTCAATCCTCAGATCAGGCCCTCCTCATGACTAAGTCATTGTCTCAAAATCAAATCACATTCTTTTAAATTCCTGCCTTTTAAAGATTGTCCAGAAACATGGTAATATCTACAGTATATTGCACCAACTACGGTGCCTCAGTGTTATTTATGGGCCTGATTTAAATTACCAGCTTGGAGCTTAATTTTAAGGTCTTAAAACTGTATGAAAGATTTTCTTAAAGAAATGTATCCATTTATTCATATCAGCCCACATCTGCCACTAAGTCCTTTATCGTTTACTCAGCAGCGAGAATAATTGGGCTGTCAGGAACAAAGAAAACCCTTTCTCGACAGTAGCCTTACTGCTGCACACACTTTCAACTGCAATTGATCAGTCATCATTGTAAAAAGCTTTACTAAGATCTTGGAAACTTACTTTTGTATGTGAGTGCTTTGCTTTGTTTATTGTGACTGGAGAATTTTAGCCAGATTGTTACTGATGCTTTGTTGTGTACAGCTGGTATGTTTAAATATTATTAGTTTTCATATTGATTCTTCATATTTTATTTAGATTTCTTTCTTTTGAGGAAACCATCTTAAAAGAGATCTGTTTTTCAGACACAAGAAATTTAGGTATTTCTGTAGAAAAGGTACTTGGTAGTAATTCACAGCTGAGAGACCATCAAGAACATTACACTATTGTATCAGATCCCATTTTACAAGGATATATATATATTCAAATTTCTTTTTTGTTGACAAAGAGTTAAAGAATTAAATGGGAGACTAGAACAGCTATTTCGGGCTCATTCTGCCCTCATCAGCTAGCTACACCCTCTATGGGATTTGAACCTATATATATATGTACTGTATGTATGTATGTATGTATGTATGTATGTATGTATGTATGTATGTATGTATATGCATATTTGCTCATTCAGCTCTAAAAAATATAGATGAGGTACTAATAATTTCCTCATTTTCCTTGATTTCTCTACTCCGTGTTTCCATGTGCATCCAAATACAACTGCAAGGACCTTTAAAGTGCTCTTTCTGTGCCTTTCAGCACTGCACCAAGGTTAAAAGCTATTAATGCCATCCAAAGACTGAAAACAAGGTCATGTGATGGGCAACCCGAGTCATTGAATTTATAGCAAGACTGAGCAATTCAGATAACGGCTAGAACATCTAGCCAAATAATCATGTTTATAATGCTTGCCATCTTCAAGGGTTATAGAAGGTATTGAATGAGTATAGGATAAGTAAAGGTAAAAGAAAATTTCCTTGAAGTTGAGATTCTTTTTTTTTCCATAGCAAAGAACAAGTGCAATGTATCTAAAATACTTCCTGAGTTTTTCCATATGTGAATAATATCAATGTATTGTTATTTTGTCATTATTTGGAGCTAGTTCTTCTGAATTGTTATTATTTTTAAATATATTTTATTCATTTTTTTATAAATTTACATTTCATAAGTGCCTGATAAACAACACTCTGTCTGGGTCTTATCTTAATAACATGTAGTAAAATCCTAATCTCCACTCCGTCTTTCCAGCCATTGGTAAAATACATTCCATATTTGAAAATACTCTGAATTATTATTTTCAGATTTGTTTTTATCCTATGTTTGACATTAAGAGCTAGTAAAAATAACTCATGAAACAATTTGCATGTTCCAAAACCAAGCAATATTGATTAATCAAAGCCCAGGGAGACATACAGCATGTTTAATGGAATGACCTTTCCATTCATAATGATGTCTTTTAAGTTTACAGATTCATAGGGATGCTAATGCAGCTCAACAATTGTATAAGGAACCCTAAATAAAAGGCAATGGGGATTTCAATCTTTCAGTAACATGCAGCTACAGGTGTAGGGTTGCAAAATTTGAAATCAAAAGATCCATTATTTGGGGCAGACGCCTCCTGATTGAGAAGCAGGGCAGAAGATGGTGTCAAAAGTAGCATTAGAATTACAATGCCAATCCCTTCAACTTGGTTGCTGAAATGAGGAGAAAGAAAGTATTCCAAGTGTGGCCTTACCAAGGCATTGTAAAGTGGTATTAATACTTCACGTGATCTTGATTCTATCCCTCTGTTAATGCAGCCTAGCACTGTGTTGGCCTTTTTGGCAGCTGCAGCACACTGCTGGCTCATATTTATGTGATTGTCCACTAGGACTCCGAGGTCCCTCTCACAGTTACTGCTATTTGGTTTTTCTTACCTAAATGTAGAACCTTACTTTTTTCACCATTGAATTTCATTTTGTTAGCTAGTGCCCAGTGTTCAAGTCTGTCCAGATCCTCCTGTATCTTAAGCCTGTCTTCTGGAGTGTTGGCTATTCCTGTCAGCTTGGTGTCGTCTACAAATTTGATGATTTCCCCATCTATCCCCTCATCCAAATCGTTGATGAAGATGTTGGAGAGCACTGGGCCCAGAACAGAGCCCTGGGGCACCCCACTACACACTTCCCTCCATGTAGATGCGGTTCCATTGAGGACCACACGCTGAGTACGGCCGGTCAGCCAGCTACGGATCCATCTGGTGGTGATGCTGTCTAACCCACATTTTTTCTATCTTATCAAGTAGTAGGTTGTGATCTACTTTATCAGATGCCTTACTGAAGTCTTGTTTTGTTTTGTATTTTTTTTCTGAGCTGGGATGGAGTAATTTTTTTTTCTTGCAAGCTGAATGCCTATATAGATCCTCTAAATAAAATACAGTACAATACATTAAAAATAGATTAAAATGAAATACATTTTTTAAAAATTCAATTATAACACTAAGCTTACAAACCTTCATGTTTGCCTATGAAACACAGTTGAAAAAAGTAAAAATATGATGTGCTTGGATAAGTCTTTACAGCATGCTAATTTCCCAGTTAAAGTCAGATGGTGTAGAGATCTGGTGGTGTCAGGGAAAACGTCCATGGCAAATAGGAGACCATAAGCATCAAATTCTTAACTGCATAGCCTACCCCAGTATTATCCTTCTGTCACATACATTATGGAGGGCAGATTGGAAATAGCTCATCCAGTCACCCATTTCAATACTTGAGTTTGCTATAAAGCTTTCTGGTAATGTGGTGGTCAACCCAAATGTAGGAAGCTGACTACAATTGACAAACAAATACTCTGTGCTTCAGGACATCTGGTATTGACATCTGGTATTGAGGAGATGCAGCCTGTGATTTTGGGACATGGCAGCAGTCATTACAATTACTTTTTAAAACCATCCGAATTAGGAACTAGCACTACATCCTGTTTAACTATGGGGATATGTAAATAACTTCCTTTTATGGTTCCAAGCCGCCCCTCATTTACTTTTAATGTATTGGCTTCAATTCTAATATTGCTTTTGAGAAAGAAGAGCCTCTCATTCATGTTTTCCATGCCATGCGTAATTTTTATATATTTTTGTCATTTCTCCCATTATCCACTGTTGCTCCAAGTTAAAAAGCCCATATGTTGCAGTCTGCGGTTCCCAGTCATTTTGTTGCTCTTCTTAGTACTTTTTCCAGTACCGCTTTCCAGAAGTGATTTTCAGGACAGAAATCCAAATGCAGCTTCACATAGATTTATAGTAGATTATCATATTGGCTGTTTTATTTTCAAAACCATTATGTTTCCAAGCACAGGATTTACCTTTTCTGCAATAGTTGTATACTAGGCTGATACATGAATATCAAGGGTTTTATTTTATTTACATTTGTTTTATTTTATATGACTGAAGCCGAAGAAAATAGGTCACTTTGGAACACTTTAGTAAATATGCTGATTGACTAAGATGATAATTTTTGAATAAACTAGAATTAAAACATAAACATCTTTTGCCTAGATCAATGGTAAGCAAATAAAGAGGTGAGTGGTTTCATTAGGGATGATAATTGATAATTGATGTTTGGTAAATGGATTATCAGGGAATCTTTTTTCACAAGGTTGCCACATAGCAATGGGGTCTGAACTCTAAATTTATTCACAGAGGAAGGAAGGAATTTGATAGCTGTTTCCTATGTAGACTGTGACCTCACCTTTTTTAGACAGCAGAGGGAGGGAGAGATGGAAAGAGCAGAAGATATCCTACCGACCGCTCACTTTTGAACCAATCGGTTTTTAGGACTGCTAAAATATGACTTTCATTCCACATAAAACTGAGTGAGGTATAGCTCAGGATGTAAACATGGTAAAGATGTATTATTTCATAACATTGATTTTTAATTGCTACCCAATGTGCTGGTAGAGCTTGGAGATGTTTCATGAAGGCAGGAGGCAGAATGAAATGTCAGTTTGATCCTGTTAAGCATTGCCCTTATGAACCAAGATGGAAAGCAATTCATTTCTGTGTAAATATTGAATAGTTTGTTTTGGTTGACCATTCATAATTATCATGCAACCTTACTATCTCGAAGCACTGAAAAGCCTACGCCAATTACGATGCCTGCGAGTATAGGAAAGGTTTTTGTCTTAATCCTGAGGTAACAGGATTAATGTCATTGCTATTAATTTGCCATGTGATGTTTGTCTGGTAATAGAAAACAACAACAACAACAATATTTTCATGCTGACTAGCTTCCTATTGTCTATGGGAAACCTTGTTAGTTTTCTTTCTTTCTGGAGATCATAAAACACTTTGCTCCTATTGCAAAACTAGGAGGTGAGAATGAGGGAATTCCAGAACATTCTGTAGAACATGGATATTCACATTTAAAAGGCTGAAAACTCAGAAGGGCAGAAAAGGATGTCTTTCCAAATAAATGCAGTTTATCAAATATTTGGAAACACACACAGAGAGAGACATAGGCACACACACATTCTCTCTGTCTCTTTCTCTCCAGTGAAGCAATACTATCAGCATTCAAGTTAATGCTGTCAATGATCCTTCTAGATTATTTTTCATGTGTTTTTCAAAATCCCTTGTCACGCAAAATGAAAGGCCTCAAGTCAAACTACTGAGAGGCCATATCTTCACAGAGAAGGGAAGCAAAGCAGAAGGTGGAAGGAAAAATGCCTTTCGGTCCCCATGACCTTGTTGTGCTGATAAATGTTTCCAAACTGAGGGAAATGTGGCCTTCACTTTTGCTTGATGGCTCAACTAAGACTGACAACTCTTATTATTCTCTCTCAGATATTTTACAGCCTCTGGTAGTACTGCAATCTTGTCTTCAGCTCAAAATGCTGCAAGGCACCCCTTGATTTTCAAGCTGCTTTCTCCATCCCTTCATTTAAACATTTCTTCTGGAAAGGCAAACAGAAAGATGTCCCTTAGCTACATGTGCACCACATACCTCATCTTCAGGCACAATATGCTGAATGTGATGGTGTTCAACAATTGCCAAAGCCCACAAATCTGTTAATTAAAGTGGACTAAGCTGTAAATCAAAAGTATTCAGTTATAATTTTTAATTTATCCTGACATTTAAAATAATATGTTACATATCCTAAGAATTAATTGCTGTAATTCAAAGTCCAAGTCCCATTTTAATCGTACTGCTTCTTAATCATATTTACATATGCAACATTTTTTATTAGAAAGTTATAAATTTTCCCATCAATCTCTCTGGAAATATGGTCAGGAAGGAGGATAACTATGAGATCTAGACTGTCTTCCAAATTAACTTTCTCTAGAGAGGGGAAAATATTTTTTCTATTCTGTTTCCCACATTTTTGCTCTGATATAAGTTGTATCTTGTTACTCTACCATTTTGTAGGTATTGTCTGTGGGGGAAAAGCATTTTCATATACATCTCTACATATAAGTACTTTTAAAAGTATTTTTCTAATATATTACTTTTTGCCAGTTATTTTCATATGTGTATTGTATTGTCTTAAAATTTCCCAAATTCCCAAAAGGATGTATTTCAGCAGGAAATAGTGTGTTTGATTCCTATATAGCTAATAAAATATGATTTTATATATTTGTATTTTTTTAAAAAAAAATAGCATTTAAACAAAGGACTATCATGTCAAAACAAACTGCTTCTTAGTAAAGAAGTGAGAAAAAGGATGTTTAGTTTCTCATTATTTATGCAAACTATATGATGAATATATATTAAGAGAAATTGGATTGTAAGATGAGTGTGATTTTAAAATTGGATGAAAATACATCAGCAACCCCACTATCCAGATGACACTATCTTGACAGCTAAAAATAAAAAGCATAGCACACTCTAGTAATAAAAGTCAAGGAACACTGAAAAAATGGACTAAAATTAAATATAAAGATCAAACTTATCAAAGATAGAACAGCGAGAATTGAAAATGAAGAAATTGAGGTGATAGAGTCTGCTTTTTAGGATCAACCATCAACAGTAAACGAATAAACAGTCAAGAAATATGCTGCAGACTAGCACTTCATTGCATATAAAGCCTTTGAAAAAGATACTTAAATGCATACAAAGACCAGATTCACGCAGGCCAGGGTATTCCTGCAACATTCTATGAAAGCAAAAGTTGGATTCTGAAGAAGCAGGATAGAAAGCATATTGATGCTTTGGAAATTTGATATTGGGGAAGACCAATATTGGGGAATACAGTGGACAGCCAAGAAAACAAATGGGTTACCAAAGAAATCAATCCAGAGTTCTCACTGGAGGTACAACTAACTATGTTCAAAGAACTGTATTTTGGACACATTACAGAAAGATCTAGCTCGCTGGAGAAGAGGCCAGGGGAAAGGGGAAAGGAAAGAGAAGAGGACAATGGGGAGAAAGATAGATTCATTTACAACTGTAATGAGTACCCCGTTGAAAGACCTGAAAAAACAGGTTAGGGATAGATCATCATAAAGAAAATCTACTTATGCTGCCACTAAGAGTTGACAATGACTTGAAGGCACCTAATCAATCAATCCATAGGACTGATTCACATTTCCCTCAGCCTCTGTTTTCTTACTTTCTCTAGCACTAACACTCTCACTTCTTTCTATTCCTGCTTTTTTCCAAATCCTGAATTCTCTGAAAAATGTACAGACACAGAGCCCTTCTTCACAGCCATATAAAGCTGTGTTCTTCCCATTTTTGACTCAGCAGGAGAATATGCTGACACAAATTGAAGTGCTTTGATAGCCTCAGTCACAATGCCATTTCAATGCAGGACAAATGATTGATGGATTCCTCCAGTTTTGCTCCTCCTTCCATTGGGTATCAGTAGGAAAAACAGCCACCAATTGCTTTTCTTATTGGGAAGCTTCTGCTGCTGGAGAGACTAGGTTTCTCACTTCAGAATGTGATGATAAGGCACTGCATGGACTTGCTATACACAGAGCTTACCATTTGTTTTTGTTTTTTTTAAAGAAAAAAATGGATGAGATCTGAAGGAACACTACAGCTGTGTGTTTTTTTTAAAAAAAACAGGACTATTGCTCTAGAGACTAGTGCTGGACATGTGTTGCACAGAAGGTT
Organism: Azemiops feae; assembly: GCA_023970755.1. NCBI lineage: Eukaryota > Metazoa > Chordata > Lepidosauria > Squamata > Viperidae > Azemiops > Azemiops feae. The sequence goes on from JALGBA010000005.1 coordinate 244,354, forward strand.
GAGGTAAATCAGTAAACAGATCAAGGTTCTGCCAACTGTGTGCCACTGTCTCTATCCCAAATGAGTGAAATGCAGGTTTCCTGCTGTTTATGCCAACAAGGGATTTTGCATTGCTGTATTTTTTATTTTATTTTTTCCTTTACAGATCTTATACAGTTCTGCAAAAAAGCTGTGATGCTGCTTCTTGTGACAATGGAAATTATGCAACATCTTCAGGTCTGGCACATTGCTGTCATGGTTCTGTATGTCAATGAAAATCTCATACTTGGTCTGCCTAGCAGGGAAGAATAATCTATGCCAAATGATTTTAAACCAGCTGTTTATTGTTAAAATATTTATTTTAAATATTTATTTTTTATTTAACAATAAAAAAAAAAATTATTGTTAAAAAAGTTTAAAACAATAAAAACAACTATTTACAATGTTAAAACAACTTAGCTTTTGCTGGTCCACTGCCAGTGTCTTCAGAGTGAAATTTCGGGGGTGGAGATTTCCTTTATAGACCTTGCTAGCCTAACTGCTTACTCATTGACCATGTGATAGGGCCATCCGTCCTGGCTGACCGTAATTGCCTTAATTGCCCGCCTCCTCTTTTTTGCACTCCAGTTCTACAACCTTTCTCCCTCCCATCCTTGTCAATCTCCTCCTTCCTGGCTCTGTAGCCGCTCCCCCGTGCTCGTTCTGGGCCGCACGTCCAGATCCGGTGTCCTAGATGCCTTTCCATTGCTGCTTCCCTCCTTTCCATCCCGTTTGTCTTCCCGTTGTTCTTGTCTTCCACTGTCTATCCCTATTAGTCCTATTTCCTCTGGTTTCCTTCCACGCTTGGATGTGCATGCGCACAGCCATATCCCGTCCCTCTGCCCCGTCTGCCTACGATCAGCTGGGCTGTCTGCCGGCTCGCTCCTGAATTCACTCCCTCTCATCCTTGCAGATCCTGTCCTTCCTAATGCTGTTACCATTGGTGCGTTTGCCAACTGCCTTCCCATGCCCCCCTCCTTCTTATCCCATTAATCCACCCGCTGTACTTGCCTTCCACTATCTATCCTTCTGGGCCCTATTTCTTCCAATCTTTCTACATGCCTGGATGTGCGCACGCACAGCCGCATCCTGTCCTTCTGCCTCATCTGCCTACGCTCAGCTGAGCCACCTGCTGCCTTGCCCTCAGTTCCACTCTCTCCCCTCCTTACCAATCTTATCCTTCTTGGTGTCATTGCCCTTGATGCGCCCTCCACCCCTACCCCCATGCGCATTTTGGGTCATACGGCTAGGTCCAGCATCCTCGATGCCTTCTCATTCCTGCCCCCCTCCTGTTGGTATTGGTCCACCCGTTTGTCTAGCTTTCCACCATCTGTCCCTACTGGCCCTATTTCTTCTAGTTTCCCTTTGTGCAAGGATGTGCACCCGCACAGCTGCGTCCTATTCCTCCACCTTGTCTGCCTTTGGTCAGCCGGGCTGCCTGCTGACTCGCTTCCGGATTCACTCCCTCTCATCCTTATCAACCCTATCCTTCCTAACATCACTGCCATTGATGTATCTCCCAACCGCCCCCCCCCCCATGATCGTTCCGGGCTGCACGTCCAGATCCGGCACCATTGGTGATTCTCCATTGCTGCTCTCCCCCTTTTTGTCCCGTTTGTCGGCCTGTTGTTCTGGCCCTTCGTTGCCTATCCCTGCCGACCCTGTTTCCTCTGGATCTCCTTTCTGCCTGGCCATGCGTACGCACAAATGCATGCGTTCAGCTGGATCATCTCTCCTCTCCTTCTCCTTTTTGCCGACCACGCTGTTTATCTTTGATCATCATTCTTCCTCCTCCTTGGCTCCAGCGGCTCATCATGGGTCCGATTCCCTTTCCATACGATGATTGCCTTCTTTAGTTCTACCCTTTACGAACGCCGTCCGCATCCTGGCTTGCTCCTCATGTGTTTTTAATGTCTGGTATGCCTGGGGCAATTCTACGTGTCGGTTAATTGAGCCCGCATCTGAGAGCCAGGCCTCCTTCAGTAGGCACCCTCCTTTGGAGGTATCCTGGGCAATGGCTTCCACCCCCATGAAGTCAAACGAGTGCCCATTATTGACCATATGTGTCCATATTTGGGAGTACTGCTCCTGCCTTTTTACGGCCAATTTGTGTTCATGGATCCTGGTTTTTATCTGTTTGGCCATCTCTCCTGTGTAATTACACCGGCAATCCTTGCAGTGCACCCTATAGACAACCGATGATTTTTCCTCCTCTGGCAGTGGTTCCTTAGGGCGCATCATTTTCATACGGAGTGTTTGGTCAGATCGGTGAGCCACACTGATATTATGCGGTGCTAATATGCAAGCCCTTGCCTCTGATACCCCCTGGACGTAAGGTATGGGAGGGAGAAAGGTATGGGAGGGAGAAAGGTTGTAGAACTGGAGTGCAAAAAAGAGGAGGTGGGACAATTAAGGCAATTACGGTCAGCCAGGATGGATGGCCCTATCACACGGTCAATGAATAAGCAATTAGGCTAGCAAGGTCTATAAAGGAAATCTCCACCCCCGAAACTTCACTCTGAAGACGCTGGCAGTGGACCAGCGAAAGCTAAGTTGTTCTAACATTGTAAATAGTTGTTTTTATTTTTTTAAACTTTTTTAACAATAAACAGCTGGTTTATATTTCTCCCGGAGATCGAGGACTGTGTTATTGAACAGATATGCCCAGGATTCGTATTTTTGCAGTCACACACACACAGAAGGTCCATTTCTGGTCTTATAACAAACATAAATACATGTACCAATATTCATATGCTCCAGAAGATTTTTCCATTAATAACTAATAAAAGGCATCCAAGGGTAAGAAGCAGAATAGGAAAAAAGATGACTATTTAAAATCTATTCCTCTGTAAAATTTATTTGTAATCCTTTTATTTAAATTCTGATATGTATATGCATTTGCTAACCAAATAGACAAAGAAGAAAAGCATTTTAATTTTATTGAGTAGCTATTGCTATTAATAATCAATTACCATGATTTTGGAGGTGTTATTAAATTCTATATAAATTATGAACTCTGTTCAATTATTATAATCTATCTGGACAGGTTGTGAGTTATTATCACTAAAAGATTTTAAGAAATCGTAGGATAGCCACCTAATATACATGGCTGAATTGTTTTTTTCCTGCACATTACAGAAGTTAGACTAGTTAATCTCTTTCAGCTCTACAATTCTGATTATATGAACTTTTAAATGGGCCTACAGCTGATAAATGTGAATAAATGGATAGTGAATGTCTCATCCTTATAGAAACAATCCTGTGCTTAGCTAATATTTGCAAAAGGGAATGTATTGCAGGGAGCTTATTAAAATCATTGCAAGACAAGACAGGTGAAGAAAAAGACAAACAGAATGAAAAAAACAAGCAAAAGTTCACTTTTAAAAAGTTATCGAATTCTGCAAGACTATCATTTGCTACGAACAATTTGGCTAGTTCTGATTTTTACAAAAGGATATTGGAACTAACCTTGGGCCAAACCAGATGGCCATGTTGGGGTGAAGGTCTCTATGAGCCAATAGTAAAATAAAACAACATAAATGTTGGCAACCTAATTACTAATTTATATTCTGCCTTGGTAACAAAGTCACCAAGAGCTACTGTCCTCATTGTTTAAGAGAAGATAAATTAAGGAAAGTGATTGGTAGACTCTCATGGTTTTATTTACCCTATCTTTTAGAATGGAAAAAATTTGCTCTTCCTAACAACAAGTCCATAATTTCATTGTTCCATCAGTGAATATGTTAAAACCCAAAAAAAAATAATCCTTTTCACTGTTCTACTGCAACCTAAGCCCAAGAGACCACAGAAGGCATTTTCCAGTGACCAGAAGGAAAGGATCAAGCCCACAGCAGCAGCTTACAGAGGCTACTAGGAGCTGAGCAAATGCCTACCCCTGATTGTGTCATCAATCACATCATTGCTGAATCTTGGATCATGTCAACAGGAAAATTGCACAAAGCAAAGAGGATGGAAAAGAAAAAAAGTATAGTGGATATATGAACCACCACTGAGCGTATGTCAGGCTCTTCTTAAAAACTGACAGTGTTGGAGCATTCACAACTTCTGGAGGCAGGTTGTTCCACTGATTAATTGTTCTAACTGTCAGGAAATTTCTCCTTAGTTCCTTCTCTCTTTGATTAGTTTCCATCCATTGCTTCTTGTCCTACCTTCAGGTGCTTTGGAAAATAGCTTGACTCCCTCTTCTTTGTGGCAACCCCTGAGATATTGGAAGACTGCTATCATGTCACTCCTAGTCCTTCTCTTCATTAAACTAGACATACCCAATTCCATTTGACAACTTCTGGAGGCAAGTTGTTCCACTGATTAATTGTTCTAACTGTCTGGAAATACATTAATAGGATACATTATGTAAAGAAATATCTCTTTGAAGAATCTATGGTACTAGGAATAGTGGAAGGAAAGAGAAGAGGATGACCAGTAGCAAGGTCTCAGTTACAGGGAAGATGGGAAGGCCTGAAGGACCATTAGGGATAGATTATGCTGGAAAAGCATTATCTTTATGCTCACTAAGAGTTCATACCAACGTGATGTCATATAAGCAATCAAGCATTCATCACATAGGCAAACATATTTACCAAACTACATGTAACAAGTAAAATTAAATTTTAGAGTCCCTCTCTCTCTCTCTCCCCCCTCTCTCTATTTGTATATATATGACATTCATTCATATAACACACACACGCACACACGCACACACGCACACAGCTTCACAACAGTCACCTTTAAAATAAAAATTCTGTTTTTATTCACAGTAGTAAATTCTATACCTTCCATTTATTATCATTGTGGATACAGCATGGTGATTAAGAACGTTAGTCAGTGTGTTAGTGGCTGTTGTGACTTTTTAATTTTAATTTTTCTCCTTCAAACTTGTATTTTTCTGGAGCTGACTAGCTTCGTGCACACATGCTTTTGGTTTTAATGCAATTATGCCATTGATTGGGGCAAAATAATTTTACAATAACTGTTAGTTCTATAGAAATGCAAACAATTGAGTAAACAAAGTGGTACTATATTTTAACCTGATTGGTGTGGAGTAGATACTTTTTAGTATATCTTTAAATAGTTTAATTTTGCATTTTAAATTTCTTATTTTGCATTTTAAATTTCTTATTTTTGTTTACTTGAAGAATATTTAAAGGCAGGCTGAAAGACAATAGTGCTTCTTACTGCCAGTTCTGGAAACTCAAGTAGAGGATGATTGTAGAAATGAATTATCTATGGAGATTTTCAGTCATCCAGGTCATGGTTGTCCCAAAGGATCTAGAAACTAATAAACTTTTTAGTTTATTTTACATTAAATCTAAGTCCATTTATTATCAGATATTTCAAACTATATTGATAAATTTCACTTTGATTAGGTCAAGCAAATGAAATTATTTATTATATGTATTATATTTCATATTCTTTCTTAGCTATGATCATTTTTGTGTTCTCAAATGAACAGCAATATTCTAGTTTTGTGTATTCAGATACTTTTTATTTCTTTGCTCAAGTCTATCAGTAGATGTTTTTTACACACAGCATAAAGTTTAATATTGTTCAAGCAGACATTTGTTCATATGATAGACATTTTGTCTCCTCTTCCTCTTGGGTTGGGAATACTAGAAAATAGCCCTAGAAAACATATCAGAAGTTGTGACAGGAAAGGGGAACTGATTCTGTCATATTCCATCAGGCAAACTATCCCTATCTTTAAGGGAATGGAACCATAAAGTATTTTATTCAAAAAAAATTTACCTCACTCCCAGTGGTGAGATTCAAATATGTGAACAACCAGTTCTCTGTGTGGATGCCGCTTCCGGAAATCCATTCTGGGCCTGGGCAACAAAAAATTAGCTACCGGTTCTGCCGAAGTGGTGTGAACTGGCTGAATCCTACCACTGCTCACTCCCCCCCTTAGCTATGAAACTTTCTGCCAAATGTGTCTAGCTGGACTCACTTCTGGCATTATCTCATGCAATTTAAGATATGCTTTCAGAGATATGAAGAAAATTCTATAGTCCCATTTCTAAGAAATTATAAAGCAGAAAGGAATACAATTTCTATTCTTCCTCTCCATTCTCTTTGCAGGCAACAATAGAAGTCACCTGAGCAAGATATTAGTTCACTTATTCTATGTCTTCTGTTTTGCATGAGTGGTAGATCTCCTTAATGCATGCTTTGTGAGTTGATGGGGATAGTTATTCTTATTATTTTGCTCATCTATTATATCATCCATTTTTAAAAACATTCTTCTGCTATGTAGTCAGACCTATGACACAGCAATGTGAAATAGATTATGAGGAAAAAACAGGATCCCATGCATTAAAATGAATGCATAACAATTAAACATTCCCCCCTCTCCTGTATTTTTATTTTAGAAAATTTGCAAAGGATAATAATTTAAAACATTAATAACATTTCCTTTTGAATCTAACCATTCATCATAAGACAATTTATATTAGTCCAGAATTTGGGCTCTACTGAGAACTAAATTCTGCACCGTACTTAACCAGCCTGAATCCAGTGTTAACGACAGAGAATATCAAGGGTGATTTCTTTCTTAAGAATAATGCAAAACTCTTGTTAAAAACAAGAACAGAACAAAACAAAACATTAACAATGAAACCTTAAGATTCAAAAAGACTCGATGGCAGAACATTTAAACATTCTTGCATTCTAACTCAGTGTAATTTTTTTTTCTCTTTTAAAATCAATTATCAGAAATATGTGGGAAACCTTGAAACAGTGGAATGTCATCTGGCATTATGTTTTAGCTGATCATTCTTCCCAACCTTGAATGACAAATGCTGAACCTTCCAATCATTTCCTCTTTTAAATTATGCTTCAGATAGGTCCTTCTTTTTTTGTGGGGAGAGGACAATGACTTCCCTTAAAAAAATTGGATAACCAATATGAAAATAAATTAAATTGAGCATAAGCATCCTGGAAACTGTATAACACTTTGAAAACCTGGAAAAATGGAAAGGATTCGCCCTACACCAAAAAGATATCACCATGATGCTCAGTATGACTTTCTGCACAGGAAAAATTCAAATTTCATAATTTTGTTAGGGTTAAGCTTTCATGTTCTTCAGGGCATATATTATAAAAGCAGAAAAGAAGGGAAAAGTTCCAACATTGGAAAAGATGTCTGGGTCAGTTTCGAGATGTGATAGACTGATGGCATTTGTTGGAGGCAACTGTAATCAGAATCACATTTTACTAATTAAACAACAAAAAATAATAGTTTCACTCAGCTCTGTAACTAAACATTCCATTAGAGTTGTATGTTTTACCATAAAAAAACATGGAGTTTTCTGGCATGAAAGTAAACACTAAGATTTCTACAATCTGGGTTCAGAAGCTAATCATGGTTAGTACTTGACTAGGAGACAAAATTGTAGGGCTACCTGGTATGGACTACAAAAAACTTGTCATCTGGTCATCAGCCAGATTTTCACAATTCAGATCAGCCTTATCACCCAAAGTTGGCTAGATTGGAACATTGAAAAATATTCTGGAAAATAGCAGTGACAAACCACTTCCATTAGATTAACATACCAAAAACCGGATTGATATGTCCATGTAGTCAACAAAGGCTTGAGGTCAACTTGAAAACATATTTACATGTGGGTGTAAGAGAGAGGGGGGAGGGAGGGAGAGAAAGACAGACAGACAGACAGAGACAAAGACAGAGACAGAGACAAAGAAAGACAGAGACAGAGAGACAGTAGGCAATAAAGTGAGAGTTATTTAGGGAAAATAATGTACTGCTTTTTTTTTTTGCATGGATCCTTTTATTTTGAAGAATGTTTTAGAGTTGGGGATAGACAAAGAAAAGGCTATTGCTCTTTAATTCCCCTCTATGTCTCAATTGATAGGAGAGTCCCAAGTCAAGTGCCTAATGATAATGCCAAAGAATGCAGAGACAAATGTGGATGCAAACAAAATTTCAGTGACCATGTGTTAAAATGAATTCATTGACAGAAGCAAAAGGCTTTCTTGTAATGCAAAAATATTTCTCTAAACATGTAAAAAACAGTGTAGTAAACAGATGTAATGAGTACATCTGAACTGAATGAGCATTGTTGAATTAAATGGAACAAATGAGTTGTAACTAA